>LZPO01097378.1:13430-26103 GCA_001675575.1 Neotoma lepida | reverse complement strand
TCTGTCTGCAATAATGATGCCTCCTCTTCAGCTGTATGCGGGAACCCTGCCTCTCTGTTCTATATGTCTTAATAAGCATGCTGAACTCCCAGGGATGCTATGGTTTCTCTATCACAGAGTAGTCTACCCTGTTCTAGCTCTTCCATCTATATGTGTGTCTGTCANGTCTTCATCCCCTTGAAACTCCAGTCAGGTCAGTTCCTGAGGCTGTGGCCATGGAACTCTACTCTTGCCCCTAAGTTCTGNAATCCACCCACCCCTACCTCCCTGACATCCAACTTCATGTCCCTGTTTTGGTTTCCCTCAATAACCCATAGACTCTAATTTCTGCTGCCCATATGTTCCTGGGTATAGGGCCACCCCCTGGAGTGTGGCTGACTTATCAGGAGCCACAGACAATTAAAGAAAGTCATTGACTGTCAATAGCTCCTCAGGGTTGGGGGGCTCATGAACCCCTTCCCACTCCGNGCCAGAGTGTTGACTGTTAACTGACTTGATATTGTATGATGCTTTCTGTTCTTCTAANCTTNCATGTGGATATGTCAAAATGTNCTCTGCTTTGATTTATTCATCAGGTTCATTAAGCACCATGCTGAGCAAGGCTTGGCAATAGTGATAAAGAAAGTAAAAAAAAACAAACCAGTACAAAACAAACAAACAAATAACAAAACTCTATGTTCAAAGGCTTGACCTTATAATAATAGAAACAAAAAAATATATTTTAAAATATTTAATACATTAATAACTCTGCTAATAGGTATGGCAGGAAAGTATTGCAGTATTTGTCTAAGAGTCATCGGAGAAGTCTCTCTGAGGGCGGATTGTTTCAGGTAAACCTGAATAATGGGGAAAACTCAGACATGAAGATTCAAAGTGAGGCAAAGCAGTACATTGTCATGGTACTTGCAGTGGGCAGTCATTAGAACACCTCAAGTAGAGGCATAGTATAGCTAAACTNATAGCTTCAAAAGAAGATCCACAAACCAATCAGAACATTGTCAATATGTTCCAGATTGGGAGGGGGATGATGTTTGATTTTATTATGATAAGGGTAGTAGAGATGGACGAATTCTTGATTTGGGAGGTATAGCCCAGTGCATGCATCTTTTATGTTTTCTGTTTCCTATCACTGTGGCATACACAGTAGATGTCTTGCTGAATGGATGTTTGCAAAGGGCTATTTGGGATGAAATGTTTAAGCAACAACAAAAAGCCAGTGAAATATTGATCTTTGATGCCAGGAAATATAGACGTTTGCATTTAGCAATAGTCAAGTTCTGTTAGGTGTCACTGGGTTGTCTGAGCATGTGATATCAGTAGAGATAATACAAGGTTAATNCTTTTGTGTGTCACTCTTCATCATAAAGCAATGCTGAGAGAAAGGCTTTCATCTGAGATTAGAGAGATTTTGTGAGGAAGAGTCAGGGATGGTTTGACTTTGATATCTTGCTGTCACCTATTACTGTATCTTCTCACTTTGGTGCTATTCATTGAGTTAAAATGCCCTTTCTAAAAAACCTGTACCTAGCATGTAGAGAGACACCATCAATGGACTAATATTCACTAGGGAACAGAAATGGAAGTTATATGATGTGGGGTCTATTTTCTNAGCAATCCATTTCACTACTTAATACACAAAGAAGCCATCAGATTCAAAGACAGTCAGTTTCCCTGTTTGGATGTCTTGTTTCCTGGAAATTAACTTTGTTACAAGAGGCCCATGCTTCTTTTCTGGGAAGCAGCTGGCATGGAAGAGAAAGAGCATGTCCACAGAATGTCACTTTATATCCTGGTTCTGTCACTTGAACAAAACACGTCTGGATTGAGTGTTCTCAGCTGCAGCATGATAGAGGTAATATCTTACTTTAAAAAATAACTACATTTGAGTGCTATTGAGGTGTGAGATATCTTACAGGAGGTAACTGAAAGTGCAACCTCTTTACACCCACCCCCTACCCCCCGCTAAAGATGCTTGTAGCTGTCCAATATCATTTTACTGCTTGTCTACATTCCTGGGTCATGAGAACAGAGGAGCCATGGGTTCTAGGCAAAGGCTAGCTTGGTGCTGAACCGGGCACAGAGCCCTGGCTTTCCTGCAGGCCATGCTGAGCTAGCTAAAGCAGCCAAGGATTAAGTGAGTTGCTGGGTTTCTGTGACTATGTTAGATTCTCAACTAATGGTAAAGATATATGACCTGGGAAAATGAGAAAGCCAAAGCTAGCCGTGTCGTTTTAGGCTTGGACAAAGGCTGCTGAGATGGGAAAGGACTGGCTCTCCATTTAGATGCAAGTGTTTGTCTTGGTTACACTTTGTTTCCTCTCCAAACTGCCACTTGATTTTCAGCTTTCAAATGAAGAGCAGGCATTTGCTTTTGTAATGTGAAAACTATGATCACTCTTTGGAAAAGGATTACCGAACTTTCTGTACCTAGTGTTTATGTGTCTCACAAACACAGTTGTTTCCAAGCACACTGAATACCTTTTTGTACTGTGACGTTTTTCTGTCTCTGCATCTGAATTTTGTATCTTGATGTCTGGGGAGTTTGTCTCTGTAAGTTTACAGAAATCTGACAAACAATATGAATTTGTTCTCAGTACAGCAGAGATGGACAAATCCCCCAGAAGCTTAGTGACCACACAATAGCCACCTTGCTGTGAACCAGGGGCCTTTCTTTTCTAAAAAAGTTGTGTAGAGGGGCAAAGGTTCTTGGATGGTATCAAACTCAGGTAAAGGGAGGTTCAGTAAGCAACAATGCATNATGGAGGCTTGTTTGCCAACAGAGAAAGACCTGCGTGTGCATTTGCACTTTTAGCTGGGTTTAAAGGTTTGAGTACACTTTTGTGTTGTGGGTCAAACGATGTCATCGTAGAGGGCAACATCGAGCAATGACNTGATACTCTCCTAAGCTTTAAAAACCTGAACATGAGCAGGAAAGTGTCATGTGTGAAGCAATAAGGCTGGGGAGAAAAGCAAGAGACAGATGTCAAAGGACTTGCTGGGGCAGCCTCCAGGGCTTAAACTGTATTTGGAAGAAACTACTGGAAGATGAGGAAACCATGGAGGGGAGCGATCGGATGGGAGATGTTAATTTTAGAGATTTAATTTAGAAAGGAATTCTACTGGAATTCAGTGGTGGTTTGATTTGAAGAGTATGGTCTAAAGGTAGGGAGACCAGGTGAACACTAATAGAAGACTCAAGGGGAAGAAAGAAATTGTGAATTAAGGTCACCGTATTAAGGTGGGAGACACTAAGCTTAGCCTGGGGTGAATGAGCAAATAGATGAAGAACCAGTAGCAACATGATAATGATAATTAGAAGACATGATGAGTTTAGTCTTTTGGCCAATAAATCAGTTAATAGACCACTGTGTGCTGAAAGCCAATATTTCCATGGTGTGTGTGTGTGTGTGTGTGTGTGTGTGTGTGTGTGCGCACACAAGTGTGCATGAGTGTCTGTATGTGTCTATATGTAAAGGCCAAGGGTTGATATCTAGATATCTTTTTTTTTCTTTAATCACTCATCACCTTACTTTTTGAAACAGGTCTCCTGCTGAACCCAGGAACTCACTAATTTAGCAAGACTGGCTTCAGTGGGCACATGCATGTATATACACCCACATAAAATACAGAAATAAATAAAGCCATAGTACTTTGAACTGAGACTTTCATTGGCTTTAAAGAAATAAAATTAGAAATTGTCTCCAAGTTGGGAAATGAGAAAACAAAAACCAATAGAAGAAACATGAAGTAAGTTCTAGGAAGGATCAAAGTCTTTGGGTATCTTCAGGATCACACAAGATCATCCAGCCTCATGTCTAGTACAGTGGGGTAGATGAAGGTATGGTAACTGTGATATGCAGTATTACAGTTTGTGATATCGGCAAAAGCATCAACATCTCTTTGCAGAGTTTTAAAACATATTAACAGAGCAATGACAAATTCAGGGTAGTTGGAGCTAAAGAGAAGGCTGCTTTCAGTGATGAACTATCCCATGAGGCAGCAGAAAACTGGTGTTTCCTGATCAGGTGGAATGAGAAGAAATCAAGAAGAAATAAAAGGCAGTGGACACAACACCATAGAATGTTTTGATGTCAATCAACATCCAGTGGGACTGGCCGGAAGTACATTTAGGAAGGTTACAGACGTGATCCAGAGAATAATAAACTCCTCAGTCACCCAATGAGAACATCACATGGCACTGTGTAAATAGGCAATATTTCCAATATGTCAACATTTTATCTCCAAACATCCTAAGTTAGCTAATTGACCAACTGAACAAAATGTTGGACAGGACACTGTGAAGTGAAATCATTGGCAAGCCAAAGTAAATACTGTCACATGCGACATTTCCGAAAGACAAGACTTCAAGAGAATAGGAGATGAAGAAATCCTTACTAGTAATGAATGGAAAGAGAACCCTGGGATGTTTAAGGAAGACAAACAAGAAGGAAGGCAGAACTGACAGCAATAGTGGTTTAGGGGCATGAATTGCATTTCAGGAATCCTGTNATTGCCTCACTCTTTCTGCCAGAAGCTCTAAGTCCATGCCTAGCAGCTCAGAAGGGTTCTGTTGCCTCAAACGGCATTAGGACCCAGACTGCATTGTTCTCTTTTACAGAATGCGTGGCTGAAATAAAGACGGTGAGGTCACTTCTAGGTTTGCATTTCTGTTACAATTGATGTTCAGGGAGTTATTGGCATATATGAATTCAGANCCCGTTTGTTATCAGAAACGAGATTACTCCAGGAACTCTTAAGTTCCAAGGCTAATTTTATTGTGGCCCATGACAAGTCACTCACTCATTGCCTCGGTATCACGTTTCCTATATAAAATAATAAAAAGCCAAGTGTTCTTTAAGAGATTTAGTACGTTTAAAAATCTGTCTCAGAGTGGGCCACCACACTATTAAATGTCTAAATAATCACTCCCCCCACCTAAAAAGGTTCCCAGATACAGAATCAACTCTGTTATGGGAGACAGAACCTGGATTATGACATCAAGCACCAAAGCATGGCACCAAGTGGCTGCAGTGGCAAGGACTCACGTGAAGGGAGGGTTGTTGGCTTTGTTGGGTTGGCTTCCAGACTGTTTGCATATGGTTTTCTGAATGAGGTCATAGTGGATATTGCTGCTCTGACACTGTGGCTGTATATAGAAAATGAACTTTGGTTGGTACCTTAAATAGCCATGGTTTTCATGCATATTGGGGAGGCATAATGGTGGCCTGCCATACTTTTCAGAAAGAGCATATAGATGTAAAAAATCTTAAAGCCTTTACTGTATATGCCATTGGTTGCTTGAAGCTGTGGAACACTTGGCTGATCACTGATTTATCAAGGATTTTGAGGAAGAGCAAAATATTTATAGTATTAAGGTAAAGATTGATGTCATAGCAAACACCACAATACATAGTAATACAATCATAGGGAAATTTCATCTCACTAATGTNATAGAGAAACTGACATACAGCTTTCCTCCATGGGACCATTCAAGGACCCAGGTTCCTTCCATGTTGTGGCTCTGTCATTGACAATATAAGACTTCTAAGGTTGGCATATTTTGGATGAAACCTATTGAAGTGGAAAGGGCCTAGAGAATTGTCTGAAAAACACTCTAGCAAAATCNTATGTATCATTGACTAGCATCCAATCAAATAGTCACAGGAAACTGAAGAGTGGGAAAGGTATCCTGNCACAATACAAAGAATAAAACAGACTTGGGGACAAGCCTTTCGTATTTTAACAATATACAATAATTCAAATATTATTCAGATACTATTTTCTATCTTNAAAAGTATGCATATGATGTAGGATACAAATTCACAAAAATCCTGAGTTGAAATTGAAATGAAGCAAAATTCAAAGAAATTTTTTCAATAGCTTCAGCTACCTGGTACTTGCTATACTCAAGATCCTCAGGACTATATAACCAGTGCTCCCTAGTTAATTTAATGAAGGGGAACAAGTCTATTCTGCTTCATTCATAGCAGACATCCACTGTATAGGTTTTAATAAAATAAATCAGTGAGTAACGTTTTGAAATACCAAAAGTAAACATTACTTGCTTGATTCACAGGAAGCAAATAAATGTGTCAGAATGGCCTACCTTCCTTCTGAAAATATCCTACCACCTGGTTTATTTTAGGAAGTCTTACTAAAAAGGTAATGTGTTATTAGCCATTNATAGCTCATCAAATCTTAAATTTTAACTTAAGGGTGAAAAATTGGCCAAGTCAAGCCTTTGAAATTGGAAAAGGAGGGGAAGGGATCTAGAAGTAGCAGGCTTAGGTGTGTATTTGGACACTGAAATGTCAGTTTCAACCTCTATCATGAAGCATATAAATAATGTTGGTTCCATAGATAAATGTTAGAGGTCCTGATTTGGTAATTCTGCAATGGGGCTAGGAGATTGCATTAACCTGCCTACTCCATGATTCTACAGAATATGGTCCAGGAAACATAGTCATATAGCTGTGTAAAGAATGCCCACCATATTGGCTTCTTGAAATTCTTAGTGAGTTCTGAGCAACTGGTCTCTCCATTTTCCTTCTGTTGCTGTGATAAAATACCCTGATAGAAAGCAAGTTAAAGAAGAAAAGTTTTATTGTAGCTCACAATGCCAGGTTATAACCCATTGTTGCAGGTAAGTCAACCCTACAGGAAGTTGAAATAGCTAATGACATCACATCTACAGTCAAGAGCAAGCAGAAGTGAATATGTATGTGCTTCTTAGTACTCAGCTCACTCTTTGTACTTACACACTCCAATATCTCCAGCTCAGTTGGCCAAGTCTTCCCACATCAATTAACATAATCAAGACAATTTCCCATAGACATGCTTACAGGACAAATAATCTAGACACTCAAAAAGGTTCTTCTTTCCCCCACCTCCAGTGGGCTCTGCATATTATGTAACTAGGCCTTTAAATGTAAAAAGAAAGCCAGCCATCTTGGTCCTCTAAAACTGTCTATATATCATCAGTTAAGTATCCGTGAGCATCCCTTGGGGGACCATCTCATTTATTCAAATTTGTGGCCTATACTAATACAATTGTTATTTTAAGCCATTACTTTTTGGGTAGTTTGTTAGGTCATTTGAGTTGGTTTATCTCTGAGTTGAAAATAATTGAGAATTTATTAGAATATAGGTGATACTAAAGCTGTAGGATTAAATAAGGTGGCATAATGAATGTAGAGTAGGAGAAATGTAAAGACTGAACTTGGCCTCTTGATCTTTAAAATGGTAAAGACCTAACCAAGGAGTGGCCTGTGAGATTATAGAAGAACCAACAGGAAACCGAGTCCCACAAGCCGAGAGAAGTGAACATCCTAAGGAGAGTGACATGATTGGGTTTGTCAAATGGTACTGTTCAAAGACAGATCGTAGCTGGGAGTTAGCTATTGAAGTTGGTAAAGTGGTTATGGATGACACTAATAAAAGCAGTTTCATGAAGTAGGGACAGGGACCCTATTATGGTTTTGATTTCAAGTGTCCCCCTAAACCTTGTATGTTGAAGGCTTAGTCCCCCACCGATTGGCAGGTGATAGAAGTTCAGGAGGTGAGACCTAGTGAAAGGAAGTTAGGTCTTTGGGAGTGTGCTCTTGGAACCCAGGTCTTTCATCTGTTTCTTTTTACTCTACAGGACCATGATCTTCTGCCTTGCTACTTCCCTAAGAACAGTGGGGCCAACTGCTCATGGACTAAGCTTCTGAATCCATCTGCCAAAACAACTCCTTTCTTCGTTTAAGTTGTTTACTTTGTGTATTTTTTTTCACAGCGAGACAAAGATAACCCAGATCTAACTGGAGTAAGTTCAGGAGAGAATGGCAAATCAGAAAATAGAGATGGAAAGAAAAGAAACCCTCTTGGCCCTTTGCAGTAAGAGAAACAGCAGCTGAGGAGACCTAGAGTCAAGATGCTCTTGCTTTGTTGCACAATGGGATGAGAATGATGCAGTAGAGAGAAAGATTGATGCAGGATTCAATCAGAGAGCCTGAGACAAATAGGTAAGAAAAGTAATTTCAGGTGAGGGCAGATGCTGGNCCATGGTTTTCATGCATATTGGGGAGGCATAATGGTGGCCTGCCATACTTTTCAGAAAGAGCATATAGATGTAAAAAATCTTAAAGCCTTTACTGTATATGCCATTGGTTGCTTGAAGCTGTGGAACACTTGGCTGATCACTGATTTATCAAGGATTTTGAGGAAGAGCAAAATATTTATAGTATTAAGGTAAAGATTGATGTCATAGCAAACACCACAATACATAGTAATACAATCATAGGGAAATTTCATCTCACTAATGTAATAGAGAAACTGACATACAGCTTTCCTCCATGGGACCATTCAAGGACCCAGGTTCCTTCCATGTTGTGGCTCTGTCATTGACAATATAAGACTTCTAAGGTTGGCATATTTTGGATGAAACCTATTGAAGTGGAAAGGGCCTAGAGAATTGTCTGAAAAACACTCTAGCAAAATCGTATGTATCATTGACTAGCATCCAATCAAATAGTCACAGGAAACTGAAGAGTGGGAAAGGTATCCTGTCACAATACAAAGAATAAAACAGACTTGGGGACAAGCCTTTCGTATTTTAACAATATACAATAATTCAAATATTATTCAGATACTATTTTCTATCTTNAAAAGTATGCATATGATGTAGGATACAAATTCACAAAAATCCTGAGTTGAAATTGAAATGAAGCAAAATTCAAAGAAATTTTTTCAATAGCTTCAGCTACCTGGTACTTGCTATACTCAAGATCCTCAGGACTATATAACCAGTGCTCCCTAGTTAATTTAATGAAGGGGAACAAGTCTATTCTGCTTCATTCATAGCAGACATCCACTGTATAGGTTTTAATAAAATAAATCAGTGAGTAACGTTTTGAAATACCAAAAGTAAACAT
Organism: Neotoma lepida; assembly: GCA_001675575.1. Lineage (NCBI taxonomy): Eukaryota > Metazoa > Chordata > Mammalia > Rodentia > Cricetidae > Neotoma > Neotoma lepida. The sequence continues at coordinate 17,188 of LZPO01097378.1, read as the reverse complement.
TACTTGCTTGATTCACAGGAAGCAAATAAATGTGTCAGAATGGCCTACCTTCCTTCTGAAAATATCCTACCACCTGGTTTATTTTAGGAAGTCTTACTAAAAAGGTAATGTGTTATTAGCCATTTATAGCTCATCAAATCTTAAATTTTAACTTAAGGGTGAAAAATTGGCCAAGTCAAGCCTTTGAAATTGGAAAAGGAGGGGAAGGGATCTAGAAGTAGCAGGCTTAGGTGTGTATTTGGACACTGAAATGTCAGTTTCAACCTCTATCATGAAGCATATAAATAATGTTGGTTCCATAGATAAATGTTAGAGGTCCTGATTTGGTAATTCTGCAATGGGGCTAGGAGATTGCATTAACCTGCCTACTCCATGATTCTACAGAATATGGTCCAGGAAACATAGTCATATAGCTGTGTAAAGAATGCCCACCATATTGGCTTCTTGAAATTCTTAGTGAGTTCTGAGCAACTGGTCTCTCCATTTTCCTTCTGTTGCTGTGATAAAATACCCTGATAGAAAGCAAGTTAAAGAAGAAAAGTTTTATTGTAGCTCACAATGCCAGGTTATAACCCATTGTTGCAGGTAAGTCAACCCTACAGGAAGTTGAAATAGCTAATGACATCACATCTACAGTCAAGAGCAAGCAGAAGTGAATATGTATGTGCTTCTTAGTACTCAGCTCACTCTTTGTACTTACACACTCCAATATCTCCAGCTCAGTTGGCCAAGTCTTCCCACATCAATTAACATAATCAAGACAATTTCCCATAGACATGCTTACAGGACAAATAATCTAGACACTCAAAAAGGTTCTTCTTTCCCCCACCTCCAGTGGGCTCTGCATATTATGTAACTAGGCCTTTAAATGTAAAAAGAAAGCCAGCCATCTTGGTCCTCTAAAACTGTCTATATATCATCAGTTAAGTATCCGTGAGCATCCCTTGGGGGACCATCTCATTTATTCAAATTTGTGGCCTATACTAATACAATTGTTATTTTAAGCCATTACTTTTTGGGTAGTTTGTTAGGTCATTTGAGTTGGTTTATCTCTGAGTTGAAAATAATTGAGAATTTATTAGAATATAGGTGATACTAAAGCTGTAGGATTAAATAAGGTGGCATAATGAATGTAGAGTAGGAGAAATGTAAAGACTGAACTTGGCCTCTTGATCTTTAAAATGGTAAAGACCTAACCAAGGAGTGGCCTGTGAGATTATAGAAGAACCAACAGGAAACCGAGTCCCACAAGCCGAGAGAAGTGAACATCCTAAGGAGAGTGACATGATTGGGTTTGTCAAATGGTACTGTTCAAAGACAGATCGTAGCTGGGAGTTAGCTATTGAAGTTGGTAAAGTGGTTATGGATGACACTAATAAAAGCAGTTTCATGAAGTAGGGACAGGGACCCTATTATGGTTTTGATTTCAAGTGTCCCCCTAAACCTTGTATGTTGAAGGCTTAGTCCCCCACCGATTGGCAGGTGATAGAAGTTCAGGAGGTGAGACCTAGTGAAAGGAAGTTAGGTCTTTGGGAGTGTGCTCTTGGAACCCAGGTCTTTCATCTGTTTCTTTTTACTCTACAGGACCATGATCTTCTGCCTTGCTACTTCCCTAAGAACAGTGGGGCCAACTGCTCATGGACTAAGCTTCTGAATCCATCTGCCAAAACAACTCCTTTCTTCGTTTAAGTTGTTTACTTTGTGTATTTTTTTTCACAGCGAGACAAAGATAACCCAGATCTAACTGGAGTAAGTTCAGGAGAGAATGGCAAATCAGAAAATAGAGATGGAAAGAAAAGAAACCCTCTTGGCCCTTTGCAGTAAGAGAAACAGCAGCTGAGGAGACCTAGAGTCAAGATGCTCTTGCTTTGTTGCACAATGGGATGAGAATGATGCAGTAGAGAGAAAGATTGATGCAGGATTCAATCAGAGAGCCTGAGACAAATAGGTAAGAAAAGTAATTTCAGGTGAGGGCAGATGCTGGNGGTAACCCAACGCGATATGACACAACGGTGTCCTGCTGTGATTACGGGGGTGGGGTGTGCATGAGTCCTTTCTGTCATGTTTAAGTTGAATTAAATGATTTTTAATTTAGCCAGGCAGTGGTGGCACACGCCTTTAATCTTAGGACATGGGAGGCAGAAGTAGGCAGATCTCTGTGTGTTCAAGACCAGCCTAGTCTACAGAGTGAGTTCCAGGACAGCCAGCGCTACACAGTGAAACCCTGTCTTGAAAAATCAATAATAATAATAATAATTTATTGCCATATGCACAATATGTCAGTGTGGTGGGCACCCATGTGTCATGGCATATATATGAGGTCAGAGAACAATGCTGTGGAGTCACTTCTCTCCTTTCCCCTCTACATGGGTTCTGGGGATTGAACNCATATCCTCAGACTTTGGTAGCAGGCAAGCACTTTACCCACTGAGCTTTCTCACCAGCATCTCCACTCCTCCCCCCAAAAATTTATTTTGAATGAGAAACTTACTTTTACTGATAACCGAGGAAACAAACCAAATATCTAAAAACAAATTGAATCAAGGATTCAGGCAACTGTGCTGGTTGTGGTGATGCATACCTATAGTCTCAGCACTTGAGAGGCTGACACAAGAGGATCACATGAGTTCGAGACCAGCCTGAGTTATAGCAGGGTCCTGTTTCAAAAAACAACAAGCAAACAAACAAATAAACAAACAGACGAAAATCAATGAAATTTTTGATTCAACTACACCATGCNTTGTGTTAAGAGGCTCGGGAACAACAGAGTTTATACCAGGCTGATGCAGAGAGTTAGTGATTAAAAACTGCCCATTGGTTCAAGTGTCCCCAACCTCTTAAAAAGGTAATAACAGAAATGAGAAAATACGGCCTCTTCTACTTCCATTAAGGAAGTAAGCGAATGTAAAACTTCCTTAAGATTTTGTTTCCTTTCTATCAGCTGCAGCTTCAGAGGAACAATATTGTTGTCAAGGTGTTCTGCACTGTGGAAAAGTTTAAGCCATTCAACAATTAGTGTAAGTAGAACCATTTATATTCAACTTCTCAGTGTATAACTAGAGATGATGAGAATTTTATTTTAGGTGGGGCATACAATTAGTGCAATGTAAGACGCATTTGTCTACAATGTAATTTTTCTATCTTGTGTGAGAATAAGACCATTTTTTTAATTTAAAAGCATCAAGATGCAAAAGGAAATATTTTACCCTAAACCTGAAATTATTTCACTTGCAAAGGAAGAATACTGCAGACATTTCCTGTACACATTCTCAAACCGAGAACTTCTTTGACAGTAAGTCAAGCAGCTAGATNATATTCTTACACTATTAAATCCTGGTAATATAAAGAAGTCTATCAGAAAAATCTACCCATGATTCAACAGCCAGTTGAGACTTGGAAACAGTAGGAATTGCAGAGTACCCATCTGCATCAGTTTAGCTATAATTATGTAGATAAAATTAAGTTTTTCTTTTTCTTANTCATNTCAATTCAGTGTACTGAGCAGTGGAGAGCTCAAGTCTTAGGAAGGACAGTTATCAGGCACCCCTTGTAGGATGCGGGCCCTGTTCTCAGGGAGTCTGTGGTCTNAAGGGGAAGGGAGGGAAAGGACANGTAAGTCTGGTGCAGGACTGGCTGAGACAGGAGCTGCGAGATATGATGGCATAAAGTTAGTAAATGCCTTTTATTTCACCCAGAGGCGTCAGGAAGGCTTCAGAGGGTATCATGAGTGGAACACAACTAAGCACAGAACAAATAAA
>LZPO01097378.1:0-13305 GCA_001675575.1 Neotoma lepida | reverse complement strand
TGTGTATGTGTGTGTGCATATGTGTGTGGGTGTATACAGGCATTTGTGGTGCATGTGTGTGTGGAAGCTAGAGGAGCAGGAGCAGGCTAATCATGCTAGACTGACTGGCTGGTGAGCCATGCATCTGCCTGTCTTCATGTGCTTCGATTACAAANCCATGCTCCTACACACAGGTTTTTGTTAACATGGGTTCTGAGGATTGAACTCAGGTCACAGTGCTTGCAAGGCAACCACTTTCCCAGCGCACCCAGTCTCAGTTTTTCAGCAGTGCTAGTGATTTAACCTAGAGCCTCCCACAGCTACTAGAGGACTCTGTCACTGAGCGTGATCTCAGCCCAGCATGGAGTCTTGATAGAGGATGATCAGAAGTGAACCTACATTAGTGGATAGATGGCAAACAAGGTATTGGATCTGAGGATATTAGTCTGAAGGCCAGGGAAGCCTTGATGGAGATGTGACCAGCATCAGTAAGGATGGGTAGGAGGTGGGAGAGTTTTGTAGCCTGGTTCCTGCCTTGATCATGTCCTTTATCTGTGCCTCAGTAGACTCTGAGGTCTTTTCTCCTCATCTTTCAAACCTTAGCTCCAAAAATGCCTACAGGTGAAGGCCTCCCACACCCTCTCTGAAGCACAGGTCCCTGCACTCAGAGCATCTGGGTCANGCCTCACTCAGCTTGTCAAGCTGTTGTCTGNGATGCCGCTTCCTCTTGGGNCCACTGTTTGCAGGTTTGTATTAGATAGAGTGGAATCACCAGGAATCCTCATCTGTGATTCGGNGAAAATGAGGATTCAGGTANAAACTTGAANTAGAAATGGCTGTAGAATCAGATACAGTTTAAGGGGGAAATCAAGGACTTTGTTTCGTCCATGTGACATTTCCAAAATCTCTAAGAAAGTCACAGTTTTTTGAGGGAGGGTTATTTGTAGCCCAGCCTGTTCTCAAACTTACTTTGTAGCCAGAGAGAGCCTTTATTCCCTAATCCTTCTGCCTCCACCTCCCAAATGCTGAGATTATAAGCATANNCCATTATGTCTGGCCAGAAAGTCAGATGCTAGGTTTAAATTCATGTTAAGTCTTTGATAAACTTATAAATAGAAATTTATGACCAAACACAACTAAAGTGTGTCATTTGGTGCTAGGTTCAATATGTTTATTGAAGAAATTTATTATAACATAAGAGAAGCTATTACTAATATAAAGAAAACTTTCTCTAAATAATTCTAGCTTTATCTTTGTTTTTGCTTCATTTTCCAACAGGGTCTCACTGTGTAGCCAAGGCTGGCTAGAACCTTAAGGTCCTCCGGCCTCAGTACCACCACACTCAGGGTGGTCAATATCTTAAGAAAATCGAATGCTTAGCTGGCCTCAGTACCACCACACTCAGGGTGGTCAATATCTTAAGAAAATCTAATGCTTAGCTGGTACATGGGCTATGTGAAAAGCTGTACTGGTTAGAGACGTTCACAGAGGAGGCTGCTTATGTGAAAATCAACATGTGGCTTCCAACTGAAAGCCAAACTATGAGTGAAAAAAATCTAGATAGAAGACTCAGCCCTCGTGTACGCTGAGCACGGCCACGGTTGATCTGTAAACAATGGAGTGGAACAGAGAGTTGGTGGTGAGTCTGAAAACTGTCAAGCCTCAAGACTTACTTACAGTTCTAATCTTAAGAGAAAACAGAAAATTCTTTGCTGCCATTTACACTGATCAGGCGAGCTCTTTCGGAAGGATGTTTTGTTTTTGTTTTTTTTCTAAAGGAAAAAGGAGTTAGAACTTTGCTGCTGTCATTTGCTATCCCGAGTGTGACAGGTGAAGTTTGGTTGATGTTTTTTTCCATTTGGGTTCTGCAGAANAGGGTAGTGGTAGAAAGTGTAGAGGAGGGGGTAGTTAGGCATGAGCCTCCCCGAAGTCCAAGACAGTGCAGTATAGGTCCAAAGTTAGGCATGAGCCTCCCCGAAGTCCAAGACAGTGCAGTATAGGTCCAAAGTTAGGCATGAGCCTCCCCGAAGTCCAAGACAGTGCAGTATAGGTCCAAAGTTAGGCATGAGCCTCCCCAAAGTCCAAGACAGTGCAGTATAGGTCCAAGGCCATGTCCTAAGGACACTTCTCATCTAGGGCTCTCAAGGTTTACCCCTTGCACACGAGCAAGCATGTTCAAATATCCTATGCTGCCAGGGAAATATGCAATTGTAGCAAATCAACTATAATTTCCCCTCATTTTCAGTCACTCAGAAAAACTCATTGAGGTGCAAAATCACAAAGCTTGGCACTGAGGTTTCTCTCAGTCACACACTTCATCAGCTAGAAAGAAGGAAAGAGGCTGCTCCTGAGCTGTGGGTAAGGGTCACACACTGTTGGGACAAACAAGGGGGTTTTTGTGTCGTAGCCATTTCAGACTAAGGGAAGGAAAGGGCCTGTGAGATCTTGAGCTCATTAGAACGTTCGATGAAGATCTTGTTCCGCTAAATGAGGCTTGAGAAGTGAAAACATCAAACATCGTGCTAAAAAGAAAACCCTGGGATTGGAGATGGCTCTTTGGTTAAGAGTACTTAAAGCTTTTGGAGGGAACCCCAGCTGGCTCTCAGGACCCTAGTTTGTAGCTCAGCTCTGGGAGCTCTGACATCTTTTTCTGGACTCCTCTGAAACCTGCACACATGTGTATGTACCCTTCTTCACCCACAGGTACATAAGAAATAAGATAAATCTTAAGGAAAAAGAAAAAGAAAAGTCTGGGACATTGGGCAAAACTCAGGGAGGACTTAGAAGACTGAGGATAGGACAAGGACTTGGAAGTCATGGCAGGGACAGAAGGCTAGTGAGGGGCTGTAGGAACAGACGGAAGGCAGCTGTAGGGTCTGTCACTGTTCATCGCTGGGTGGTATGAACCGAGGACCAGAAAAGGGAATGAGGCCCAGGATTACAAGGTCCCTAAAAGCAATCTTTTGTTCTAGGGACAACAGGGAAACACATACTTTCCCTCCCCTTTGTCCCCTAGGAGTTTTGAAAGCTTTGTGGCAAAGGCATTGCCTTAAGTCTTTAAGTGCCATTCAATCATCAGGGATTTTCCACAAGGCCTTACAAAAATGTAGATTACACTGTAAAAAAAAGTGCTTTTCAGTCCATAAAAGTCCGTTTATACTGAGCAAATTTCTTTATGATGTTTGACTTTGGTTCAGGTCCCTATTCCGAGAAGTGAAATTTGGTGGCGTGAGTAGGAAAAAACTACACGGAAATAAGAAAGACCCGCGATGGCCACGTAGAGCACAATGGGACCTTGTTTACTTGACGTGGACTCCAGCGTTCCCTTGAAAAAACCAAGTGATTAAGAAAATCTTTGAGAACCTAATAACAGTCCCCTGAAATCTGAGAGCCACCTCTCATCTTTCTGACTCTCAGGAACATGCTTAGCAAGAATATATGTTTTTAATACACTGATTCTTAGAAACGATGTAGTTTTTAATTAGCACAAAGTCAAATAAGGCATTGCCCATTATTGTGTACCACATATAGCATTCAGTGACTTGTACAGGCAGATTCGTTTGAATGTCACCACTGCACCTGTAATTTAGTATATTGGCAGGTCACTGCGCTATCTTCTCTCTCTCTCTCATGTGCGTGTGAGTGTGCGTGTGTGTGTGTGTGTGTGTGTGTGTGTGTGTGTGTAGTTCCTCTCAACAGTTGTTTCACAGGGATTCTAATTAGTAATTAAAATTAGTGTCCATTTTAAGAGNCAACAATCTTCCTTGCAGGTAGACACAATACTCTTTACACACATTCAAGTAAGAAATGGTTCACTGTCTAGAGCATGATTTAATATTGTGTTCTAAAAATGTTGGCTAAAGGTACAGTCAGTAGCTTACAGTTCTGTCAAGGAAGATACTACTCTGTGTGTGTGTGTGTGTGTGTGTGTGTATGTGTTGTATGCATGCATATGGAGAATGTGTGGGCAAGTACATGTACATGAGTGTAGAAGTCAGAGGTCATCATCACGTGTCCCCCTCTATTTATTGTTTTACCTTGTTCTGAGACAGGGTCTCTCTCTGAACCTGGAACTCATGAATTTGGCTCAATCGGCTGGCTGTTGAGCTCCAGTATTCTCCTTTCTCTGCTTCCCTACCTGGAATGGCGGGTACTGCTGTGCCTAACTTTTACCTGGGTGCTAAGGATTTGAATTCAGGTCTTTATAGTTGCATAACAAGCAGTTTGCCAACTTGGTCATCTGCCCTGTCCCAAGATACTGTCTTTTGAATAAGATGAATAAAAATAAAATCACAGGACTTGAAATAAGCCCACGAAACCCAGTTAGATGGTTATTTCCTAAGACCAGATACAAATGACCTGACCAATCCTTTGCAGTTGTAGTTTTTCTAATTCCTCCTGTTGAAACATACAGTTTTCTGAGCTAGGGAATCAAGTCTTGGCAGAAGAGTGCAGTTTTTCTTGCATGACTGACTTGCCCAAAAGGAGGACGTCCGAGAAAGAATGTGTGCCAGGCCCTACCACATCAATCTCAATCAAAATCATCTTGTCTGTACAGGTGTTGTAGCAAGAAGTTTTGGATGAAAAAGGACGCCAAAAATATGAGGCAATCTCACTCCGCAACTATCTACAACTATTCTCTTTTCTCTCTGGATGAACTGTCAGTGGAAGTGTGGATTTTATTCCCTGCCCCTCACTGGATTCCAGGCAGCAGACAGACAGAAGCAAGATCTTTTTAAAAACATGTAATTGTAATGATTTAAGTCTCTAAGATCTAGAGTATTTTATTTGTCTGAATGTCTAATCAAACAGACCTTAGCCGTCATATTAAAATGGCNAATTTTATCCTTTGGCATTTGAAAGCACAACATACATGATCCTTTATCTCTCCCAGAGCTATTAGCTTTTTGGCCTTTGGCTGGCCGATGTATACAGTATCTATAGTTATTGCATGCAAGGGCTCTCAACTGACTCCCAAGGTCTTTGATCAAACCAGCTAAACTTGATTTTCCAGATTGCTGAAGAGACAAGACCTACAACTATCAGCTTTTCAAGTCCTGGCAAGTAATGGAGACCCCTTGCTCCCTCACTGGCTTTATCAGAATCAAAGGTAAACAGGGGGCCGGTTCTCATTCAAATATGTAGCATCAGGATCTTGCTTCGACTTTCACAGTTGTAGCAGCACAAGAAAAACAACAGTTGAAGTAAGAAAAAGGTTCCCTTGGCAGTAGATGCCAAACTAAATAATGACACCCAAAGCAAAAACATGCTTCACTGAAACTAAGCTTTAGTCAATTCAGCCCTACTGAAAACAAAGCTTTTTTTGTGATTTCAAAAGTGAACATTGTACTTTACTCTGGCAGCCATTTATATGTTTTTGAATGATCCGATTATGCACAAATCCCTGGCCTATGGACCTTTCAGCACCTCATCTCAGGAGTGATTTGAAGACATGACTGAAAATTTCTGCATACAGTGCTTGCAAGTTTCCTTCTCTTAATCTTTTAAAACATAGCCTTCAAGTGACAGTATTTGGACCTACACTGCTGTCTTCTCTCTCTCCCTTTTCCTCTTTCTCTCTCTGTAATATCTACAGGAGACAGAGAACTGTATTCCTTGTCCCTGAGAACTCACTTTCACCACCCTCCACAGTCTCTTGCTTTGCTGCTGCTCTCTCTCTGTTGGTCTCACCAAGGCACGCTTCCTAGAGGACGTCTGCAGTCTGTAATTTGTGCAACCTGTGCTAGCAAGGTAACACACAAAACCCAGGGGTTTTGTTCTGCTTTAATCTTATTTTTTAATTGAACAATGACATATAGGCTTGGTTAGTAAATAGACAATTAAAATATCAGAGTATAAATGGTACCAGTTTGAGAATACATGGGTGTTGGGGAGGAGGTGGAAGCAGGCAATAATTTTTACAGGCCCCCTCTTCTTTGGGGAAAGTTCAGAGCTGACAATGTACACATAGTCTTTGGGAGAGTATACCACACAAGGCAATAGCACATGATACACATTGTGCCAGATCCCAGAACAAATTCTAATTGCTCTACTATTTTTTTTTCTTCTAAAATTGGAGGGATAACCCTATGTTTGGCTAAATTCCTAAGTGCACCATTGCATTCTACATTTTGGAAGTTTCCAAGGATGTTAAGAAGGGAACTGTCTTTCCCTCTCTGAAGGCATCACCTGGCAGCTCTTGCTTGGTTCTACTTAGCAAGTTGGTTGATGCCTGCCTCCTGCATTAAGACAGAGCAGATGCGAGAAACAAGCATGGTGAACCCAGAAGTGACCTGCCTACTTGACAGAGGCTTCTAAGAGACTGCCAAAATTATGAGTAGATTCTCCAGAGACCACCACGGTCCTCAAGTACAACCATATATCCATCCAATGCTGGGAGAGGCTAAGTCCATAAGACATCACAAGACTTCCCTGAAAAGCCATCAACATTAAGATCAAACTTTAAGAAAGACAGACAACTATATTAAGGGGCAGAAAATTCATGTAGGATTGTTGATTCTGTTGCTTACTGAATCTACATATACCCATACATGTACTCCCCCCTGCCCGTGTGTGTGTGTGTGTGTGTGTGTGTATGTGTGTGTGTGTATTGGACTGTACTCTGTTGTTTTCTGCTACAGCTCTGATAACTTCTCAGTTTCCCTTGCCCTTGAGTCTCACTCTAGATGTTCTAGCTAGATAAGCTTGTGTACTAGTGCAGTTTCAACTCCCTGTTCTATGGTGGTGATTCTCAAGTCGAAATCTGGAGGCAATATTGCTCTGAGGGTTTCAGTATTCTTTATCCAGCTCCATCTGCAACTCCTCTATCTCTCAGATACCTCACACTCAAGCTGCACAACAGGGTCATGAGATTCACACCTCNCTCCGCTCTGTGACCTATGACCCGCTGTGTGAGTAGCATCCCTTTATCACATTGTTTAAGCTATACACCTGAAAGCTCTCTGGAGGCCTCCTCTTCCTCAAACATCTAGTCAAAGCTGGCCCTGGAGAGCCCCCCACTGCCCCCAAAATCTCTCAGACCTGCTTAGATACTGGGGCACACAACTCAGCTCCATCTTCTGCCTACTGTCTTGTCCTCTGTCTTCAAGAGTGAACTTTCTGAGCTATGATTCAACTCTGCATTCTCCTTCAAGCTACCCATGGCTTCTCCTTGTTCTTAGGATAAAGTCTAAATTCTTGAGTATTGTTTACAAAACCTGTATGTTCCTGGACTCCTTACCTCGACCCTCTGTCTCTTTCAGTTACTATCTTTTAAGTCTTTCAGAGTCTCTTTTACTTCAGGCTCTTCTTCATACTGCTGTTGCTTTTGTCTGGTTATGAGTGCTTGTACTTAAACCTGGCAGGTGCCTCTCAGCCTGCAAGAAGTCGGAGCTTGCCAGTCTAGGAAGAAGGCCTCCCATCACCCCCCTTACCATTCCATATCACATTTATTTCTGCAGATATGATTATCCCTTTAGGAGTTTCTAATTTCTTTCTCCCATAAATTCTTTGAGAACAGTGACTTGATAGTTACTTCATCATACATAAATGTTTTAGGAGAAGGGAACCCACAAATGTACACCTGAAGAGGTTATTATGCCCATCCTAAGCAGAACCTGACCTAATGAATGAGATAAATCATCTTTTTCTTTCTATATCTCCACATGTAGTCCTTGTAAAATCGTGTCTAATCAAATAGAAAGAGATTGCAGAAATGCTGGACCTTGAAGGATTCTTATAGATCACCTTTATTTTATGCATGACTAACCAAGGTCCAGGGAGATAAAGTCACTTTGTCACCCTCCCATAGGATAGTCCCATAACCCCTGCCCTAGCATTTTTTTTTCAAGCTTCTTCATTTTGGCCACTTTGATATGTTTGAGATAATGGTCTACTTTCATTTTTTTTTTTCATTTCAGTTTCTTTAGATGACTAGTGGGTAGAACAAATTTTTAATATTTAACAGCTATTTGACATTTATATTTATTCAGGTGACTCTAAAACATTTATCAATTTTATTGGATCATCTGCTTCTCTCTTTTATGTTTAGGAATTTCTTACATATTCTATATATTAATTCTTATATTTCCTTTAACTTTTTTTAGTCACCCGGGATCCAGTGTGTGAATAGGCCGTCACCCTTGAGGGAAATACTCATCTGCAGGAAGTATTTGAGGATATTTCTTGGGAGTGCTGTTTGTAGAAGTACACAATTGGAAATGCATAAATGTATGTTTGTCTACTTCAATTTGCCTAATCCTGAATGAGTCAGTAAATTATGGTATGTTCACATAATGGAAATAGGAGCATAAATGAACTAACTGGTTCTACGTGTTCTCTACAGACTTGGTGCCAGAAACTCATGTGTTGTGTAGAAGAATAGATAAAACAATACCCACAGCATGCAATGGAGTCAAACGCTAATTTATATTTATGAGTAAATACATGTGAGAGCGAAGTGAAGGAAGAGTGGGCTAAGCAGCTACGGGTGAGTGCCGCTCCAGCCGAGGATCAGAGTTCAGTTCCCAGCACCTGGGTCAGCTGGGCCACAGCCATCTGTTACTCCAGTTCCAAGAAATCAAGTGCCTCTGTCATCCTTGGGCTCTGCGCTCACATGCGCATACTCCACCATTAAAGACAAATACACATAATCTTTAGAAACAAAAAATAAAAACAAAAAAAAAATCCCTCCAAAACCATGACTGGAAGAACATTCTTCCTCCCTTGAGAAGAAGACAGGATAAAGGTCAATTTGGCCTGTGATAGGCCTCGTTTAAAGAGATCTGTGGAAAATGGAAAGACGTTAGCACATGATAAGTTTGAGCTATGGGCAAATGAATGCCTGTGGTCCTATTCTGTATTATTTGTGTACGATTGAATTATTTCCTAATTAAGGAAAAGATAAAAACCTGGCAAACAGGGTATATCAGAACTTTCTTTCAGTCAAACTAACAGAAAATGCACATTTTTTATATATAATAACTTATAATAGAAGAGGTAAAACACAGGCAAGTTTTAGTGCAAAGGAAGGATAGAAGGGAAAAACAGGTGAGTGGAGGAGGAGAAGGTACAGGAAGGGAATGGAGAGTTGGGGAAGGAAAGATGGTTATAAAATACTGCTCTACCTAGCTTGCCTTGGGAGGGGTTGGAGGGAGAAACACATCACTGGGAGTCATAATCTTCGATTAAATCTTTATAAAGCATTTATAGTAACATATTATAGGAACTGAAAAAATTCACATAGGCCAACGTGTCCTTCATGTTAGTCATAAGACAAACAAGTCCCCGAAAAACTGAAAGATAAGTCTGGGCATTTTGTTTGAGACTATCTGTATCCAGCTATTCCAGTCATTGAATGGACTTGTACTGGCTGACTTTTTAGTTGATGAACTAACTGGTTCTACGTGTTCTCTACAGACTTGGTGCCAGTTATATGTTTTAGACAGATAGTTAAAAGGATACATACGTTTTGATTAGGAAGCAAGGATATTGTTGTGACTACAGAAATGTCACAATACAGACTTATGGGTATCCCCACAGGTAACACCTGTGAACTGGGTGTCATTCTGGAGATTCTCAAGGAGGGACATTAGAATTCAATTGCTGCCACCTCCCACTTGTACCTGGGGGCATCCTGCTTATTGGCTGATCAATATCATTCTGGTTACATCTGTCTTTTATGACTCTAATAAAGACTATCTCATTAGGTGGCCCAAAGCCAAGAGATAACTATGAAGATCTTCCATGAAGTTCTTACAAAAGGTGGCCTCAGGTCACCATCACCAAGGTGAGTCACTGTGATTTTCCTCAGGGACTTTCTTCTAGTTATGGGCTAGTTGGGAGATCTGGAATGTACCAGTAAGTTTTCGTCTTTGTGTTGGTAACATACACAGAGATCATGGTGAGGAATGACCCTAATAAAGATAGAGGAGGCAGCTGACTGAGGCGTGAAGCACTGGTCACTAGGTTTTCCTACCCTAAGGGGCCCCACATTCCCCCAGCCAGAGACAAAAGTCTGCAGACGCTGGCAGGCTTGCTATCTCCTCCGACATGAGAAGGGGGTCTTCCAAAGGTATCATCAGGAGCTTTCCCTCCAGCATATCAGTACTACAGTGAATTTCCTAGATTAGCTAATTGCATCTTCCAAAGACATAGGGAGCCTTGTCCTCAAGAGGTGACATGTAAGACTGGCAGGTTGCAACTTGCTCAGGAAAGGTAGACCCATTGAAAACAAACAAACAAACATAAGAAACTTAAACTTCTGTTGGTCACCCCAAACTGTGGCATCATCAGACGATTGCATTCTATTTCACACCTTCTCAAACACTTATGCTTTCCTTCATAATATTTTGGAAGGTTTGATTTAGACAGTCATTTGTGTGATTGGTATTCATTGGTTTTTCTGGCTAAACTGTAAATCTCATGAGACCAGGGACCACATCTCTTTCATTATTTATGTCATCTCAGAGCCTTGCCAAGAATCTAGTTTACATTATTAAGTTCCACACGTGCTTGTTGACTCTGTTGTTAATGAATGAATGAGGGAGTGAATGAGTATAAGAACAAAAGGGGTTAATGAAGGATGACTGATTTCAATGAAGATCACAGCAAAGGTCTATGAGCTATTGGTGGGAGCATTGTACAACAATATAGAACAAGCTCTTTAAAGATAGGGGCCTAGTGGGAACAGTGTGACATCATGATTAATGACATGATACTGTGATGTATGTTCCCTCACCTATTATGTGACCTCAGGTAGCTCAGTTCCTCACTCTGATCTGCAGTTTTCCCCCTTTATACAATGAGAACAGGGAAAATGAAACAGTTTTGAATGGGCATGAGGACTAAATAAGATAAAGAGACAGTTTCTAAAGTTTTCTAATAGGTCTTTTTCAGGGGGTTACATTAAACAACACTCAGTTTTATTTATGAAAAAAAAAATGGGTAGAACCACAAGAAAAACAGCCAGGGTAGAGCTGTATAGAGCAGCATGGATAGGACTTATTTTTCAAATCACTGTTAAGAGCTGAGGTATGGAGCAGGCATGCCTGAGGTCCAGAAAGAAGTGTAGGATAGTGGGATAGTTTCTGCGTATAAAAGAAAGTTATACCTGGATATGCTGTCAGTTACATTTAGGAAGTTTCTTCACTTTTCATGGGTTGGTCACATCTGAGTGACTCTGCAATATCACTCCTCAAGTTCCAAACACAGTCCTATCTAGAGGAAGACCTTGAAGGTGTCTCTTTCTAAATGGAGACAGTCAGTACAAGCTTTTCAGGTTTGAGACTCTGGTAATCAAAGTTTCAGCACAACTTCTGTTTTGTTGTCGATACTGGCTTTTACGACCTAAGTGATCTGCGGTTGAGATGACTCAGGCTGGAAAGGCTTTGCATCCATATGGAGTGGCATCACACCTCCCTCCCTGGAACCACTTGCTCTAGACCTATCCCAGAGGATATCACTTCCTCTTCCCCATGATATTGTACTCTTCTTTATGCGACTCCCAGAATAGGAAGTAGAAAAAAATATCTATCATGCAGAATTCTGTTGTCTGTTTGATCGGCTAGCAGTATTCTCTGCTCCTTGTAACCTCGTAACTACATACTGCCCAAGATAGTGATGTCTTATATGATATAAAATACTTTGTACTTTGCTTGGGGTTGAAGGATGGGTGTGAATTTCATGGTGATCATCACTGATACTTACTTTACAACTGTAATTCTTTTTGTGTTTCAGAATAAACTAAGAATGCCTTGCTTCTTACTATTCACCCATTAAAGAAGTTATAATCAGGCTTGAATTTTGATGATTGTTTCTGTGGTAAGCGGATACAATATTTTTTTTTTAAATACCATCTTCCCTTGGCTTCCTTTTACTTAAATTGGATATATATGTAGCATGGGAGTTTTCCTTCCCCTTTGTGAAGAGATGATGATTTTATTTATCTTTTTGAGTTTTTGAGACAGCGTTTCACTGTGTAGCCCTGGCTGCTCTGGAACTCACTCTGTAGACCAGGCTGTCCTTGAATGCACAGAGATCTGCCTGTTTCTGCCTTCTGAGTGCTGGGATTAAAGGTCTGTGTCACCACCGCCAGGTTCTAGAAAAATTAAGCAAGGTCGATAATTTCTCCCATTGAATTCACATTGTTATGTATTTGGGTACAGTTACACAATGTTAGTTTATTAATTAGAGTTTGGTTTTACATCCTGTCTCACTGAGGTGCCTGCTTCTGTGGGTTTTGGCACAGATGTGTCCTATGTCCACTATTAAAATCATATACAAGAGTTTCTCTGTCCCATACCCTTTTGTTTCCTTCTTCTCCCAGACCCCTCACTGGAATAACTTTACAGACACTGGAAACATACACATCATTCTAATACATAGAACAATTTCAGAAACATGATAAAAACTAATGGGCTAGCTGTACTAATTTTCATTGTTATTATTTTCATCTTCTTATTTCAAATTCTGCTTTTGAAAATACTTTGTTAAATAAAGACTATTTAATTTCTCAAAACTTACCAGTTAGACTTGTTTTTGTGACTGTGAGGTGACAGTCTGTCACTGAATCTAGAACGAGGTAGTCATCAGCAGCTCTAGTGAGCTTTCTGTCTCTGTCTGACAGGGTGTTGGGGTTTTAGGCACAGGCAGCCATATCTGGTGTTTTTGTATGAGTGCTGGAATTCAAACTGAGCCATCTCTCCAGACCTTTATTTTGTTTTTAAGTCAGGATGCTTCAGCCTCTCCAGTGTTGGAATCACAGGTGTGCATCACACTGCTAATGGTTTTCATCATCTATTCATGTCTCTGGTATTGGAACTCTCCCTCAGCCCTGAAAACAATACACGTCCAGAATAAGAACAGATATTTTCTTTGTATTTTACAGTCTTCTTGGAGATGGAGGCATCGGTCTGTAGCTAAGGCTGGTTTGTGAGCCATCGAATCAGAGTAATTGCTCCCCTCTTAGCCTCATCAACTTCAGCAGAGACAGAAGCAGCATCAAGAGTCTTCTAAATTCTGCATTGTATGTGACACTGATGGCCTAAGCTATCAGAAGGAACTGGTTGGTGGTCATTTTCTGGATCTCTGGGCCTTTACCCAAGGCTTTTCTTGACTCCTGGAGAGGTGCTGGGATTCGTTGTCACACAGTCAGAGCTAGATGCCTGCAGTGAGTACCCCGGCACCCTGACATTGCCATAGTGTGTTGTAGAACTAAAGCACATGAGGAAGATGGTAGAGGGAACTTCTCTTCCCCCTTGACCAAAGGAACAGAAACACTACAGTGTCCTAAAACATAGTTTGCCTAATTTGTGTGAATGTCACCTT
>LZPO01097377.1:50445-67058 GCA_001675575.1 Neotoma lepida | reverse complement strand
CAGGGAGAGCTAACTTAGAATGGTGTGGGCTTTTGAAACCTCAAAGCCCTCCCCCAGTGACACACTTCCTTCAACAATGCTACACCTCCTAATCCTTCCCAAATAAGTCCTCCAACTTGGACCAAGTATTCAAACCTATGAGCCTATGGGGGCCATTCTTATTCAAACCATCACACGCCCTATGCATCTGTTTGTCTTTTTTCCCCCATACTCCAAGCATTCTGTATGCTCTTTGAACCCAATAGCTTCCTAGAGCAGCCACCCTCTCTCAGAAACCTGACTGCCCTGTGTATTGGCTCACACTAACTGTGGTTTTGTTCTGCTGAATAAAAGCAAATCCTGTGTCAGGCCACAGATGCTTTCCCATTCTTGAATAATTGAAAGACTGGGTCCCAAGCCCCAGCAGGCTAGGAATTGATTAGAAATAGAGAAGCAGGGGGCTTCGGCCAGTGAGTTTAGGGAGCTCCGTTGGGAAACTTCCTCTCTTGCTGTCTGTTCATGGAGCTCATACGTATAAAGTAGAAGAACAGGTAGGACATTGCAAGGATGTGTTTATTTATACTGTTCCAAGGCAAATTTGTGTTTCTGTCAACAAATTAATCCATACGGTCAAAGCAATGAAATTATGTACCTTGCTCTCCATCTTCAGGCCTGGGCTAAATAATCAAGGNAATTGTAAAAGTGACTCAAACCAGTACCTTCATATTCATTTTCTTTACTNTACTTATTTCATTTTATTTTTCATTAATTTCTGCGGTTTGCAAACAAANTAATGGGTTTCATAATAACAGCCCTCATACATTTGTTATTATAGTTCNTTTACATTTATTTGTTCCCCATCCCACATTGCCCTGCCGCCTCGTGCCCCATACCCTCATATTCCTTTAGGTGGACAGCTGGTAAGAACATAGCCATCCTGCAGCTTATAAATGAGAACTGAGCAAATACACCCTTTTGTAAGATGAATTGCTAAATGGTCTTATTAATAAAAAAAAAACAGAGCCAGATATTGGGGTGAAAACTGAGAGATCAGAGAGCAAGGCAGTCATNTCTTACCTCTAGGAAATCCTCAGCCAAAGAGAGAGCTACTTTCTGTATACTCACATCTATATCCTTTCTGTGCCCTGCCATCTTACTTCCTCTCTCCGCCCAGNTACATCACTTCCTCTTTCCGCCTAGCTCTATCACTTCCTGTCTGTCTGTACAGACCTCCAGACCTCTATGGTTAACTAGAACTGGGATTAAAGGCGTGTGTGCAACCATTGCCTGACCTCTATGTTTAATATGGTGGCTGGCTTTTTCCTCTGATCCCCAGATAAGCTTTATTGGGATGCTCAAATAAAATATCACCACAACCTTTAGATTTCGATGCTTTCCTTTTCTGGGTTAGATGAAGAATACAAAATGCACGTCATACAAAGAGTATTTCTGTCCTCCTTTGGTTTCTATTGCTCTGAAAACAAAAAAACAAAACAAAACAAAACAAAACAAAACAAAACAAAAAAAACATTGACCAAAACCTACTGAAAGGATTTATCTCAGTCTATATATTTAGGTAATAATTTGCCCCAGAGAGAAGACAGGACAGGGGCTAAAGCCAGCAATCTAGAAGCAGGAACTGAAACAGAGGCCATGGAAGACTTCTGCATACTGGCTTGCTCCCCCTGGCTTTCTCAGTCTACCTTCACAACCTAGGACCACCTGCCCAGTGGTGACACTGCCCACAGTGGTCAGAGCCCTCCTATATCAATTATGAATCAAGAAACTGTCCCATGGGCTTGCCTACTGGCCAATCCGGTGGGGAAGTGGAAGNCATGCTCGAAATTAAGATTGCCTCTTCCCAGGTGACCACAGCTTTTAAAGCAAGGTGACAAAAATGAAGCAGCACAATTTCACAGCCTGGGAAGCAAGGCTCCTTGCTCCCACCAGGAGCAGACGTGACAGAGACCTCCTTTATCCACGGAAACCAGGAGAAAGAGCAGGAATTGGGCTCAGGACTTGAGTTTTGCATTCCAGGAATGTGTCNCTCACAGGATTGCCTCCTCCAGACACTCCTCCCTGCTTTGCAGGCTCCAGCTGCACCCATTGGGCCAACTCTGAATACAATCATGTCATTTCTCTCCTTTTAAAACTGTTTTTTGTCAATAGTCTCCCATAACCCTTGGTTAGATGGAACTCTAAGACTTCCCCACTTGGGGATATCTCTGAACCTCTCTGTTCTTTCCTGTACTGTGCTCACCTGGAATGAACACACNCCTAACCACTGGGAAAGCTAGAGATCTCTGTGGCCTCTTGGAACAGCTCATTGGAGTGAGTTCCCCAATAAACCTGAAGCTCTGGTAGAAGGAATTTCCACCAGGAAGTTCCTTCTTTCATCCCTCAGGAAGTGAAGAGTCTATGATATACATTCCCTCTGCATCTCCCCAGTGATTGCCACCCTGGTGACATTTCCCATGATTCCATGAGCTCCATTATTGCAGGGTTATATGAACCAGAACCTATTATGATGTCTGGTTTAGATCAGGGCTTACTTAAATATTTACTATACTATCAAGTAAAGGAATGGTTGTATACAACACATCAGAGAACTCAAATTCAGACCACTAAAGAGTCCTTACTATCTTTTCATTTTTCCCCCAGGGAGTGTTTATTTCCTCTCTGTTACATGCCTGGTATGGTTCAAGACACAGAAAACACAACAGTGAGGCAATGAGGAAAACAGGGAAATGCAGCAAGTTAAAGGAAACATAAGATGAAGAAATCCACATACACATAAACACACACACACACACATATATATATGTACATATATACAAGCATATATTTGACATACACTGAAAGGATGTTTTATGGAGGGAATAGATGTTTAATGTAAGTGCTGGCCACAGGAAGCTAGGACTAAATCTCATGCTAAGAGCCCCCTTGAAATTTACATTCTACCATATTTCCTTTCTTTTTACCCAAGTTCCTTAATGGTGTACACTTAATTAGCTTTCTATTTTAATGCTATTTTGGCTAGTTCTCGTCTATGTGGGTCAGGTATCATTTTGTTCCCATCAACTTATTTCCTTTGGTTAAATTCCTAAATGGAAAATTATTTAATCAAAATGTACATTTTTTAAGACCTCATGATGTACTTCCATTGTGTTATCTCAAATAATTTTAGAAATTAAAAGGCCATTTCAGTGAAAATTTAGTGTACTACTTTTTTTTTAATGTCTTCAGCAGGGCTGAAAGCATGTGCCATTTCATTTTTGTTTTTACTGTCATTTTAGTAGACATGAAAGAAGTATGTGAACTGAAGTTTCCGGTGGGAAGGGAAAAACTGCACCTATATTTAAGAGTCTACAAGGCTAATTGACGAATAGAACTACACGACTGTGGAGAATTGAAATGCTGTAAATCAAGAACTAATATTACCCAGAGCCTTTCGTCCTTTAGTAGGCACTCTGCCCACCTCTATGTCTGACCTAACAATCTTTCAATTCTCAGGTAAAACCTTTAGAATGTATTAATTAACAGACCACTCTCTTCTACCAACCCCAAGGCTNAGAATGTAATCAGATAATGTCCAAATCAGTAAGAGAGCCCCTCTTTTTGCTTTGCTGTACCCCACCCACTTGATGTTCCCACCAACATACTTGGAAAGTGCCTCAATTTGTGGCTTTCTTTTGGTTAGTGACTATGAAAGTTCATGTAACCTCACCCATATAGAAACATGTCATGGGAAACAACCTGATCCCAAGTCCCCAGTCATGCTTATATGTCTGGCACAGGATCAGCCTTGTCTGATTCTCTTGNAGTGGTATCCAGGTTTTGTAAGAATGGGTAGGGTGCTCCAAGTTTACTTTCGTTGGTATTTCTCTAGCTCTGCTTTTTTGTTTTTTAAAATCTGAATTCAAAAGCACTGCTCTTTAGCACGGAGAAACTGTGAAGGCAGCTCGAGTCTTCACAGTTTCAAATGGAGAGCAGAGATTATATATGAGTCAAAGACAGCAAGGCAGATTTCAAGAATCCACAAGGAGAGATGGACTGTGAAGGCTAGGACAGCTGTAGTGTGGAAAGGANTGCAGTCAAGCCAAGCCTACCAAGTTGGTACATTATTTAATGTAAATATGAAATACTTAAGGGAAATAGGCGATATTCACAGGCACACAGCCTAGGAAGGAAAGTTGACTTGGTGTCTAAGAACTCAGAGAATATCGATACTTTTCACAATGACTTTGTTTCTGTTTCTCTTGTTTATTTGCCTTTGCTGAGTAAATAGTTGGAATCTTGCATCCTGGATACTTGGTTATTCAGATTATTTCTGTATAGCAAAATAAATTATTAATCAAAGGCTGGCTTTACTTTTTCTTTCTTTTGTTGTGTGGGGATCAAACCTAACACAGGCTACTGAGTTTTATCCTCAACCAGCAAAGGCAATATAAGTTGGTTGTTTTATTTTAACTGATACTATTATATTTAGCTATTTAAACCATTTATCCAGATTTATGATGATGATTATCATGAGCGTATGGGCTTTAAGTTCAATGTGGACTTTGTTCCCAAAGTCTCCTGAGTTTCTTTATTATGAGAACTGAGCATTTTAAGTAATAAATTAAGTTTGCCACTGATCTGAGGTGCTCACGATAATTGGTATTTTCCTCATAGTTTGGCATAGTTTTACACTGGATATTGACTAAACATCANGTACTTATGTTCCAATCAGATCCCTCATGTTTCTATCCCTAAAAATTGACTTATATATAGCATCAACCTTTTTTTTCTTTGTTGAGCTGCTCAGTTCTATGAATTTAACAAGATTACATGGCATTCCAATCAAGATGTAGAGAAAGTTCTCAACACTGCCATACACTGCTTCCTCCTAGTTAGCCTCACTGGTCTTCAGCTTGTGGCAGCCACTGATATATTATTTGAATGGTGTGTGTGTGTGTCTATCTGTCTGTCTGTCTGTCTGTGTCTGTGTGTCTGTGTATACACTTCCCTTTCCAGAATATCATATAAGCAGAAATATTCATAATGCAGCCATTTGAGTGTGGTTTCTTTCACTTGTTAGAACTCATTTGCCTTTCTCCCGGGGTGTGGTGTGTATCAATAATTTAATCCCTTTTATGTCCAAACAGCATCCACTTACATGACTGCACTATAGTTTGATTCTCCATCTACTATTTAAAAGTCCATTTAAGTTGTTACAGTTCAGATCTACTGTGACTAAAGTATCTACAAACAAATGTGAACTGATTTGTGTGTGACAGTAGGTTTTCATTTCTCCTGGGAAAATACAAGAAAGCACCACACTGCTTTTCAAAACATCTGCCTAGACTCCATTCCCAACAATACGCAAGACTTCCTGTTGCTCTACAAATGCATCAGCACTCGTCTGCCATTATTATGACCCATCTGTTTGATGTGGATCTCCCATTCAAGCATTAACTAGGATCAGGCCTGCTTAGTTCCTAACATCGGAGGTAGGGCAAGTTCAGGGTGGTATGGCCACAGACTTGATGTGGATGTCACTGTGATTTGAATTTGCATTTTTTGCTAACTAATGAGGATGAACAAACTACTATGGTCTCATTTGCCATCAATATTTTTGATAAAGTATCTGTTCAAATATTTTTTCATGCTTAACTGGGTTGATTGCTTTTCTTACTTAGTTTTCAAAGTAATTTATGTATTCTGGACAGTGGTGCTTTATATTTGCCAATATTTTCTCCCGGGCTTGTCTTGTATTTCTATTTTCATATATATATATATATATATATTACAAAATGTAAGTTTTTAACTATGAAGAATTCCAATTTTTATTTTAATTTTAATTTCATTTTGCCAGCATGGGCACTTCCCCATCTCTTCAATCGCAATATCACCACAAGTGACTATTGACTTAGAATGGCTTGCCTACCACCCATATCCACCGGCCCCTTTACCTGCTTACCATGAAGGAAACAGTATGAGAACACAGAAAAACCAACGGATTGAAAGTCATAATGTCTACACTCTTTGTCTCTTCTTGGCCTAAGGCTTCTTCATCAAACTCTTTAAGCTTTCATCTTTCCATCTCCACTTTACAATTAGACCTGCTCTGGGTTCCTGGCCTAACATATAAGCAATCTTCCCATTCAATACAATGGTCCATTTACAGCAGTGGAAAGCATTCCACCCTTGAGGGGATGAATTGCTTTGATTTGAGAAATAGTTCAATGGCTGGTGAGTAGCTTATTCATCAGAGTCTAGGTGCCTTGACCATTTAAACTCTTAAATAGGCCGTAATCATTTGCTTACTTGGACTTACAGGTTGTTATGTGTTATTTCTTTAGAAAAAGAGAGAAATATAAATGCAAAACCCTCTGAGCCCCAATTTCCTCTCTGCTGGTGGGGGCGTTCTGCACCATTGCCGGATCCATTGTGAAAAATCGAATTCTTGCTTCATATGCCAAGCTCCTTTTTTTGTATTATTAATTTCAAAAATCACAAAGAAATGTTCTGATCATAAATTCTCTTGGCATAGATGATATAAAAACACAAAACATTAAAATACCTTCTGGCTCTGTATATGTCTGTGTTGAAAAATATTTGTTTTCCAAACCTCAGCCTCTCTCTTTTTTGGTCAATAACTGCATACAGTATTTGCTTTGTAGTTTGTTTCTCGTGTTCATTTTGCTTAAGATAACATCCTGTGCCTTTTTCATTCTTCTGACACCTTTTCCCCCTTGCTCATTCTAGTATTTGCAAAGAAAAAAGCTATTTCACCAAACCCACATTAATCCTTCCCAGTGAAATATTGTTGATATGCTTTCATCACTATTTTTTTTAAAAAATAATCCCTGTATTCCATCTGATGAAATCACATAAAAATGGAGAGAGGCAAAATTAACCAAAAATGAAACTCAGTACAGATGCTGAGGATGAGGCCATAGATGTAGTCAAATGAAGAAGGTCTTAAGAATTTGATAATTCTAGCACAAGGTCTGACTACCAGGCACCACTGATGGTGAGTCTCTAATGTNTTACTTATCTAAAACATTGTTTGGGGACTGAAGAGATAGCATAGTAGNTAAAACCGTGTGCTNTTCTTATAAAACTTNCATGAGTGGCTCACAACTTCCTTTAATTCCAGTTCCAGGGGGTCTGATGCTCTGTGGGTAGCCACACTCAGTTGCAAATACCCACAAACAGACACATCCAAACACACATAACTAAAAATAAGATAAATCTTTACAAAAACCTTACTATTTGTAGAATGGGTAATATAAGTCCTTACTGAGTGTGCTTCTTAGTTTTGTCAACTTGACACACACTAGAGCATCCTGGGAAGAGGAACCTCAAACGGAGGAATTGCATCCATCAAAGTGACCTGTGGGCATATTTAAGGGGTGGGGACTTTCTTATTTAATGATTGATATGGGAGGGACATGGGCATGTTTAAGGTATGGGGACCTTCTTGATTAATGATTGATGTGGGAGGGACATCCCACTATGATCAGTGCCGTCATGGGCAGGTGGGCCTGGCCTGTACTCAGCAAGAAAGCAGAGCAAAGATGGAGAGCAAGCCAGTAAATAGCTTCCTCTGCTGTTCCTGCTTGAGTTCTAGCTATGGCTTCGCTCAATGATGGACTGTGATATGGAAATATAAGCCAAATAAATCCTTTCCTCCTAAAACTGTATGTTTGTCACAGCAACAGAGACAGTAGGACACTGGGAAACCCCGGCTAGAAGAGGAAAAGATGAGTCTGGGAGTCCTGCTCATCAGTTAGTTACAGAATCGACAACCACTATGTTATGACCATGTGGCTTGTCCTTTCATGAGGATACACAGCAAGAAATGGTATTCTCATACACAACCAGCAAAGATGGAATCCTAGAGAAGCCTGGCAACTATGGCTCATAGGCTACACACACAGGTCTGAGGAAGTCAAGGACAGATGACTCCCTGTCTGTGAAGAAACCCATTTTTCCTTCCAGCCTAACGGTTTGAGCAAAAGAAAATCCAGAGGTAGTTGGCAATCTGGTGTAAAAGAAAAGAACTCTTTGCTAGGAGATAGAAAATCTGTTTCTAATCTCAACTATTCTACTACGCAGCTTGCGTAAGTTTCTTTTAGATCCTCTATAAGCAACTTGTGTAAGTTTCTTTTAGATTCTCTAGCTTAGTCTCTGTCAGCTGAACATCACAGGGTCACTCACTTGACATGGATGGACACAGGAATGTACTCTTGACACTTCCTCAGCATTCTGAAAGACCACACTGTGGGGCATAATTATCGGCCAATTTAAGCTAATGAAATTTGAAGTTATTATTGTGCCTGGAAACACAATACTAATGTAACATAATCCACAAAGGAAGTGAATGCTAAANGATCCTTGAAAAGGATATGGCTTTCCTTATCCTTATTATCAAAACCATGACAAGAAGCAGCCGAAGGGAGGAAAAGCTTAGTGAGCCTGGCAGTTCAAAGAGATCCAGTCCATCGTAGTGGGGAAGTCATGGCATCAAAAGTAGGAGTTGGCTGACCACATTATGTCTGTAGTCAGGAAGCAGAAAACAGACAGGAAGTAAGACTCTCTCCCAGTGACCTACATCCTCTAGCAAAGGCTCTGCTTACTGAAGTTTCTACAACATTGCAAAACTATACCACCATCTAGGGACCAGGTACTTAGACACAAGAGCCTATGGAGATTGTTTCACATTTACACCACAATCAAAAGTTTATTAGGCGTGGGAAAAATGTTTTTGGAAGCTGGAGAAAGTCCAAAAGGTAGGACATTTGCTGAAACTGTCACCTCCAGTAACATGGAATGGAAAATAAATACAAAAACTGGGAGGAATGGCTAAAGAGATTTCCCAGTAGACTGTTCAAAGCAGCAACTGGTTGATTTTTTTTTTTTTTTACTATATGTGGGGAAAATACTGACAGAGAGAAATAAGATGAAATTAGAAACTTCCAAGCAATGATTTCAGCTTTCCAGCAGAGTTTAGAGAAAATACAAAAAAAAAAGAACCCACAAGTCTCTGATTAGAAAAACAAAACTGTGTCTATTCCCAGCTTCTCTTGATGTTAAATGATCTCCATGTAAGAAATGGGCTTAAGATTCACATAGCATAAGAGTTCTTAACTTGGAATCTATGCACTTATAAGGTCTCTGCAAATAAATTGTAAGAGTCTATATGAAAAGGCTTACTTATGTATTTCCCTAACATTTAATTTAATTTAGCATCCAGTTGAATTGCAAATGCAAGCATCAAGACTGGAAGACATCAGCAATGCCTGTAATTTTTGTCATTAGTCAAAATCATCAATACTTTCATATCATAAAACAGTCAACTCAGACATCTCAAATTACCATTTACAACAATTACATCTTTGAATTTAGGATTATTACATCACTAGTAGAGCAGTTTTATAATGTATTAATGGATACATATGTATATCTGATGTATGTATGTATGGGGGCCTATACACACACATTGTAGAAAGTCAACAATATCACAAATTTGCATTTGATATTTTAATGACTATATATTAGTATAGTTTATTTTTAGCCTTAATGCTGTGTATTTTACCTTATATACTTAAAAATATGATTCTGAAGAAGGACTCACAGACTTCTTTAATCTACCAAAGGAACCCATGACAAAATGGTTAAAAAAGTCCCTGGATTTTAGTTCCTAGTCTTAGTTTGTCCCTCCAGCCAGCAGGTATATCTTAGCAGCCTTTGTATACCCAATGTGGCATTGCCCTGTGCTAGTGGATACATTCAGATTCTGATTCCTCTTTCCATTTTCCAGTTACTCTGAATATCAACCTATGCCTTCAATCTCTATTTTATTCCCAGGCCCTAGTTCTTCANAGATAATTCTGCCCTATATTTCATCATAGATGGGGAGCAGGATGTTCTCACTTTTTATCCATATACAATATTTTTATTATTACATATATGTTACTAGTGTACTAATATTTATCTATGAACTATAGTATTCTGAGTTGCTTTATCAAAAGATCAGAGACTGGGTGTTTTATAAGGAAAAATATATATACATAAATATATATAAATTTTTATATATATATAAATGTATATACAAAGAATATATATATATATATATACATATATACTCATGAGTTTGGAGACTAAAAAGCTTGAGCAATGGCATCTGTCAGGGGCTCCCAGCCAGACTGTGATGTGTGGATAACATCACAAAGCAGGAATGTGTGTGAAAACAACAAGTGGAAGGATTCAGAAAAAGCCAACAGTGCAGTGTGGCCTCACTTTCTAAGAACCCTCCATTTTAGTAATTAATTTAGATCCTGGACACATGGCACACCCCTGAGGAAAGGGCATTGGTCCCTTCCAAGGGTAGTGCCACATAGCCTAATTACTCCCCACAAGGTCTTACCTGTAGTAGGACAGGCCCATAGGTTTGAGGAAATTGGCTCAAACCAGTTGCCAAGGCATGCACATAATGTACTTCCTTATGAGCCAACCTGGAGTCTGCCTAAGGGCCTCGCAACAGGCACTGTCAGAGTTCCTAATCTTGCCCAGCCAATGAGGGACGAGCACATAGTGCCACCAAATTGGGACACAGCTTAGGTGCTGAGAGGAGGGTNTATAAGGCCTTCCCTGTTATTGAATAAATGAGGATGCTGTTTGCCTTCAACTGACTTCCAGTGTCTGTGCCATTGATGCAGTGCCTGCTCACCCACTCTCCCAAGNGAGCCATTAGGATCCAGCAACACTTACCCATTAGAAACTCCACAGTTTTTCATGTATGGATATATGTGTTATATACGTGTGTGTGTGTGTGTGTGTAGATACAAGTGTCTCTGTGTGTGCACATGGAGGCAAGAGCAGAATACCAGGTATCTTCATGTATCACTCTCTGACTTACTTCCTTGAGGCAAAATCCCTCACTGACTAGGAAGCACAACATCACAGCTAGGCTGGCCAGCCAGTGAAGTCTTGGGATCCTCCAATCTACACCTCCTGATCCTGAGATTACAGACACCAGGAGCCATGCCTGTTTTTTTTTTTTTACATGAGTACTGTGGATTCAAACTCAGGTCCTCATGCTTGCGGAGCAAGCACTCTTACCTACAGAGCCATTACATAGTCTCAAATTTATCATTTTTCATGTCCATTGCCTTAGGGTCCAACCTTAAGCAGTATATGAATCTTTGAGTAGATTGCACAAGTCTATCTCTCTTCTGGGTTTAAATGTCTGAATTTGTAGCTGCCTACTAATCTCAAAATATCCTTTCTATGTTTCAAGTTGCTTGACATCATTTACTAAAGGTTCCTACTGCCATGCATTCAACTCTGACTCAGGTCCACACAGTACCTGTAGTTCTACAAGCTAGACTCTTTAGTGTCACACCTGCACTCTCTCCCTCTCCAATATTTCAGAATCCTACTTCCTTTACTTGACCCCAAACCTATTCAACTCTTGTCATGTTTATCTNAATAGCCATTTCTAATATCTCAAACTCTTAGTCAATCCTACTAGAATTATCTTTCTAGGATTTAAATTAAATCAACTCACTTTTCATCTTAAAAGTTATTCTGTGTAGCTCATGGGTTCAGGTCTCACTTGAGATATCTGTTGATGGGCCCAGATACCTACCTAGAAGATCTGGTTCAGTCACTCTGTATTGGGATCTAAGAAGTTTCATTTACATCCAGCTTCTGGGTGGTCTCAATGCTGGTCAAGTAGCCACACTCTAGAATCCCTGGTCTAGAACATAAGTCTTTAAATCTATTTGACTGATAATTTTTTCCATTAGAAAAATTAGTCCAAACCCTCCTAACTTCTTTATACCTTTCACTTAGAAACTATACATATGTTCGAGTACACAGAATTATAAGGAAAAATACCACACTACTCAATCATTTTAAAAGGTAAGACAAATCAAATAAAAAATTCAATAATATTCTTCCTGCATCCAATGTGTCATGTTTAGTACACCATAATGGAAGATTCTGGGAAGGACGGAGATAAAGAATAAGCCCTAAGCTTGCAATGTTAAGTTCTGTCCTCTTTGTCTATCTAGCCAATCATATGCAAGATGTTTCTTTCTAATCCTGGCTCTGGGCCATAGTCAGTTACAACCTCAGGAGAGTCTCTTAACATCTCTAAGCCTCTATGTCTTCCTCTGTAAAATGGAGATAATATTAGTTACTACTCACAGGATTGTTTTAAGGATTAAATAAATTAATATGCATGAAGAGCTTAAAAGTTCTTAGCATATAATAAATGCTTGATTACTGTTGACAATCATGGTTGCTCTTGGTTAGGCACCTTTGCTATCACCACGCTGTTCAGTTTGCTATTTCCCAAATAAACAGTCACCACTCGGTGGCTTCACTTGTGTCTCAGCCTCTACTCAGAATATTCTTCCTTTATCTTCTCTTGGTAACACCATTCTCATCTTTCATAACCAAGCTGAAAATGCTATGTCTCCTGTGACAAGATAACGAATCCTCCTGGCATAACTAATCAATCTTNCTTCTGTGTTCCTTATAGTTGCTTTACCAACCTCTACATATCACTTTCCACNGTTAGGTACAGATACTAGCATGCCATTTCCTCTGATATTGAGATTCCCTAGGTGGCATGACAATGTGAGGATGCTATTGAAGGACATTCAGGTGGTATAGCGTGAGCTAGGGAGCCAGTTATAGTAGCAAACAATGCCTATCACATTTGCTATCCAGAGCGCTGGGAATTAAAACAATTCAGAAGGGCAACTAGATTCATATTCATATTCATGTCTNTGTCCATCCATGGAAATATGGCAGCTGTCCTACCACACCTTGAAATACACCTTCTTCAGTCCACTTCCTACTCATTTCTATGCAATGGCCATGAAATGGTGGCACTGCCAGCTAGAGCTCATGGCTCCATTCTTCTCCCTGATTTCTATAACTTCATGCCCTTAGGATATATATAAAAAAAAATGAATGCCTGTTCTCAGTAGGAAAATTCTCCTCAACACGATAATAAGATTACCCAATCACAGAAGGCCCTGAAGGCATCCTCATTATGTTTCCTTTGATTCAACCTGATATCNTATGTTCCATCAGGTTCCAGGACACATCCACCCCAGTTTGAACTTCCTGGAAAATGTGTCTATGCCCACACTCCCTGCATCATCAACATCATACCACTGTTGTCATCAGGGCTCAGCGGCAGCTACATCTTTCAGAGTGTTGTCACCTGGTTCCCTGAGTAGGTTTCTCTTTGGAAATCCTGTTGCCTGTCAACTGTATAAAAGGAAACACAGAATCAAATTACATTGACATTTTAATAAACCTATCAAAGGCCTTCCTACCACCTGCTAACAAAGTTTTCACTGTCACCCTTCCTATGCTCAGTCTCATTCAATGGGGTGGGGCTCTGTTTACACATTTTTGTCATTGCTAGGCCATATCACTGGGAAAGAAATGCTAGACTCATATCGTACAAAGAGTCCTCTTAAACCACAGCACACGGTGTAAAGGGAGCCAGATAACACCCTTGTCAGACCTAATAAAAGAAGAATATNAGACCTATTAAAAGGCTAAGGTCCAATCACCCTTCAGTGATTTTTCTTCTCATCAGCAAAAATGCTCATTAATTCTAATATCTTTGCTTTCAGGCATGAACTACAAGATCTGAACAAAAATTTCACTTATAATGAATACACTTTGTCAAGAGCAGAATTATGGTAATTCAACTGGTAATAATAATAATAAACCCTATCTAGAGAACAAGAGGTTTCAACGTTCTCTCAGCAGGCAAGAGATCTGCAAGCTCTCTGTCTGTGAAGGTTTTGTGTTGTTGCAGAAAATCTATATTGTTACTATGCTAATAATTTATGAGATTTGTTTTCTAACCATCACATCAGAATACAAGTGCCCACAGGCATATATCTGTCATTGGCTTCATCTGGTGATAGGTCCTTCTTTGGACCTACCTCAAAAGCCTATTCGTGAGCCTGCATTTGATGACTTTATGAGAATCCCTTTTCTGAGNTATAAGTTTATGGACACTCGAGCAAATAACTAGATAGCTACAGAGACACCTTGAAACCCAGAGTTTCTAAGCCTGGGTCCANCTCAAGGAAGAGATAATACCATTCTATGATTTAGGACCTGACTCTAATTAACAGGATTGGGTTTTTTGTTTGTTTTTGTTTGTTTGTTTGTTTGTTTGACTTACCATGCATAGTTTCCATCAGAGAAAATTCTGGGGATCTGCATACAACAAATAATCTGTCCAACAAGTAAGAAAAGAGTTTTGGAGTTGTTTCTGTCCAACAGTACACAGTTGCTTCCCTGGACTTAAAAAGCAAATCTGCCAGTAAGTCTAGACCCACAACCACATTCTGGGAAGGGAAAAATTTCATGGTATTTCCAATTAAGTTATGGAGTTCCTTATGTCTAATAGTAGATCAATCTCATGAAAAATTCCAATAGGGAGGAGGGAGGAACTCCCAGTGTCACACTTTAGCTGAGGACCTATTGGCAGTTGGTGGCTGTTGAGAAGAGAAGAGTCATTTTCTTTGAGGTGGTGGCCACTGGTAGGTTGCTTATGCCCTAGTGGATGAACCCACACTCATGCACATATGGCCAGAACTAACTGGATTCAGAAACAAAAGGGACATGTAGTTGGAAGGGCTATAATGTGGAGGTGGCTGGTGGGGGACTGGAGGGGGTGAATGGGGAGTAGATATGACCAAAATACATTCTATACANAAATGAGATTTTCAAAGAATAAAAACAATAAATAAAACTATTTAACACAAAAGAATAGGCCACTACCTTTTAGCTACTGTATTTGGTCTTTAATTGCCAATGGCGGGTCTTAATGGATGTGTTACTGNTCCCATTTTACAGATAAGCAAAACAGCTCAGAGTGTTAAAATATCAAATGTTTAAAACCAAATCACACATCTGTGGAGCATGCTGCCCAGACCTTGAAGGCCTACTCTACGATGGCAAAGCCTCATGCTTCTTAATGTGTTCACAACTGTAGTGGCCATGAATCAATAGAGTAATTAGAATTGTTATGTCTATTGTAATATTGAGTTAGACAAAGGATTTGGTTTCAATAGATCAAAGAGAAAAGAAATTAGAAAGTGAGCCTGTGGGGAAATTGTATGTGGAGAGTTGCCAGGAGAGAGGCCAGCCAAAAAAGGGGATTGAACACAATTGCTTATCAAATGGGCAAAGGACATGACATGCAATTCACAAGTGAGGACACATAATTAGGAGACAAATGGGGAAAGCATTTTATTTCTCTAGATATCAAAGAAAGGCAGATTAAAACAATACTTTCACGCCTTTTAAAACAACAAAGAAAGGAATGGCAATGTTGCCAATGGTGCCATGAAAATCCACTATACAAGTGCACCATGGCAGAAGTGTGATGTGAAAAACTCCCTGGAAGCAGATTTATCTGTAAGTGCCCGTGAAGATGTGTGCATCCTTCACTTCAAAGAAAGCACCAGTAAGAGAAAAAATTAAGTCTTCCTGTATATAACCGTGAAAACCATGAGAATATTCAGAATACCAGTTCACTAAGTCCCATGAGCATGGGGACGCAGGAGCCATGTACAATGCTAGTGGAGTGTTACATAGTGCAGTGTTACAGAGNGAATCTCAGACCCTATACCGTCAGGGCTGGACTAGTGAAATAGGCTTGTTTCGAATCTCCCAGTCTGTCTTCCTCGNTCTGGGCTCTACTCTGCCATCAGAGGGATCTCATGAGTATAGTAACCACCCAGCACCCTGTGTGATGGTGTTCCAAATACCAGGTGAACCTCTATGTTCTGTGAGCTTTCCTCGCCTTTGTCTCTAACATCCTCTCTTGAATGANCCCCTGCTTGTCTCTACTCCATGAAATAAATCAACACGCCCTTTAAAAAAACATCCATACCTCAGTAACTTTGCTACCTAGAAAATCTGTCTTTCATCATCTCCCCTGGGTAAAATTCTCCTCACCCTTAGCTAAAGCTGTCATCTGGGCTTTGTCCATTTATCTTCAGTCTGAGTGGAACTTTAGCTATCAGTGTCAAATGGATACTGTTGGAGAGATGTCAGTTTGCCTTGGAAACTGGGTGAAATTATTGTCTGTCTATAAAGATTTTNTTGATTGTCTGTACTTCAATTCCCAGGTGAAATCAACCATGCTTTTCTTAGGACCACCAATGAAGCCCATATAGATATTTACTGTAGCTCCTATCATTTTTATTATATGTACTAAACTCTCTCAAGTTATGGATAGATCATGATAGCCAATCATATCGCCATCTTATTCACCAGGGTTATTTAATGCTTTTATGATATACCAAACACCACATTATGCATTTTGCATTCAATGTTCATATATCAGTAAGTTTACATCACCNATAGGTATATGTTGTTACTACTCTCATTGCAACAGGAGAAGCTGAAATTTAAAGAAGTAGCTTGATCAAGGTACAAAGTTAGTGATCTGGTTTCCTTCAATGTTGCTGTGATAAAACACTGTCCACATTGGGAGGAAGGGGTTTATTGGTGGTCACTCTATGGCCCTGGCACCTCCAATATACTATAGTCTTGACTGAAACTAAAGGTACGCCTTCATCAGTCCC
>LZPO01097377.1:25143-46223 GCA_001675575.1 Neotoma lepida | reverse complement strand
GTTTGTTTATTGTGACTGTCACACTTTGGAAAAGTATAAGTCATTCTGTTTCGCAGAATGAGGGCTTGGCTTAGCCTGGTGTTTGCTCACACCTGTACCCAGATCACTCCATCTAGGAAGAAGACCACAGGATGGTGTGTCTTTTTCGGCAAGCCATGCTAGGCAGCAGACAATGCCCTTACTCCATACATAGTGATAACTTTGATTCCTTTCATCAAGTGATGTGCTTTGTAAAATTACCATTTCCATTTTAATTCTTAAGTGGAGATAGTTTAATATCCAGTATAAATCCTAATGCTCATCAAATTTTATCTGCTATTTTCAATATCTATAGATGCCTCTTGGTCAAATGCTTTATTCTTTTAAAGGTTGTTTAATAAGAAGGGCTACCATGCTCCCTTGAAATGATATACCAATATCCCCNTAGAACTGAAGGATTGATTTTGTACTTGGACAATCAAGTGGTACTTATTTTGACTACATTGTATAGAAATTAAAGATCAACAAAATTATCCTGGTTAACAGGAGTATATAGGACACAAATGCATTTTCTGTGCACCAGTAATCCTCAGTGGGTGGTGAGGTCTTGTTGCCATCAAAAGGTCCTAGGTTTAGAAGAGTTGGAAAACACTGGCGAGTTTTCCTTTCAAGAGAAATTAACCTTTGGTTTAGAACATGAAATGGCTATTTTTCTCCAAAGTGCTTGTTCTGCTTTTGTGGGAAGCAACTGGGAATTATGTAAGCACTAAGTTTATTTATACTTCCTCTCTTTTGATAACATATGCCAAACAATGTACAACCTAAACTGTGTCAAGTTTATTGCAGTGGGGCTTTGACATCTGGTTCCTGGGTCATGTTATACTTCAGTTACTTTGTTCCTCCTTTTGCTACAACTGCATATTTAGCCACATTATCTTACTAAGTAATTCTTTTAGGCAAATTGAAACTTTGTGCAATAACCATGGAGAATAAACATTGAGAAGTTTGAGAAAATTACCCACACCTTCTCCATCTCCTCTTCAGAAATCTAACATCTCATCAACAAAGCTCATCTCAGTTTGTCCCTCTTGACATGACATTTCTGAGGAAGGGAAGAGAAAACCAAGTCACAAGAAACTTGAACTCAGTCCCATTGGGTAGGCCAGGGACTCTATGGTCTCTGAAACTCAAAATTAATGAGTATGACACAGAATGGGTCCAATGGACCAGTCTTCACATGAATCAGACATGGGAAATTTCACCTGATAGACAAGGTATGTGACCTTAAAGTTTAGCGTTGTAAGATTTAGCATCCTTATCACAAACTGCAAACACAACCACTTANGTTACTTTTCTCATCTATTTATTGGAAAATTCACTGTCAAAAATGCCCCTAGAACTAGAGATATAGCTCAGTGGTACAATGGATTGATGTGGAGACAAGGTATTTGTGAGCTGAGAAAGTCCCAACTCCATGCCCCTTCGGGCCCTAATCTTAACTAGTCTTAGTACAGGTACTTAACCCCTGGCTTTCTCAAGGTTAGTGAAAACAGCAACTTCACAAAATTATCAGAAGAATTAAATAGCATATTACTTATTTACCACTGTTCCCAGCACATGAGCTCTCAAAATACATAAATTATTTCATTCTGGTCCACTCCAGTTTAATCATCAACTGAATATCCCATGGTGTGTGACTTCCTGGGGAGATGTGGCCCCTAGATAGAGCACCAATGGCAGGATAATGAAATCATTCCACCCAAGTCTAGCCTCATAAACTGGTGAGTTTATTGGGATTATTTNTGGGACCANGGAGGAGCCCAAAGCAACTAAAAAGACCATCACAGCATGGGAGATGACTCACAAAAAGCTGCATCTCTGAAGCCCCCTATATGATTTGAAAGCCACTTGACTGGCCAGAGTCCACTCCCCAGAAGTCCTTACAGCTTCTAAACCTTGGGGAAGGGTCTTGTGAATCTTGTGCGTTTTAAAATTATCCTGAGACATGCGAGTTGTTTGCATGCCAAGTTTTGTAAGTTTTATTTGCACCCCAAGCCTTAATGATTCCAGGATGGAATGTTCCACTTGAGGAAATCACCTGACAATTAAAAGTCTGTACTGCTCCTCCAGAGGACTTGAGTTTGATTCCCAGTACNCCNTCTGGCAGCTCAGAACCACCGGTAACTCAGCCCTAGGAGAACTGGAAACCTGTGACCTCTTCAGGCACCTTACTGGGTACCTGTATTCATGTGCACATTACTCCCCACCATATGCACACACACACATGATTTTAAAATAATAAAAATCAATTTAAATTATTCAGGAGGCTGGAGAGATGGTTTAGCAGCTAAGACCATGTGTTGCTTTTGTAGAAGATATGTGTGGACTTGAATCCAAGCACTGACAGTGGCTATTACTCCCATTCCAAGGGATACAACCCCCTCTTCTGGCCTCTGCAGGTACTAAATGCACACACTACATAGACATACACGCAGACAAAACACCCATACATATAAAACAGACTAATCTTTTTAAAAATCTAAAAAGATACATTTACAGTATAAGTTACACAATTCTGGGTTCAAGAATATTTTGTAAAGCACTCAGGGTAAGCAATAGGCTTCCAAAGGCAAAGAGACTTTATTTCCCTTGGTTTCATTTGCACCTACAATTGAGTTGTATGCAGTAGGTGCTCAATAAGGTATCTAAGTAAATCTTTGTATAAAAAGTGGTTCCAGGCAGCAGTTAACAAGCCAGCCATAAAATANAGGCATAAATCTCCCTCCCCTAAGCCTGCTCGACATAAAATTCACAATGGGCACCATTTGTTGTTAAATTCAAGCTATGTGAAATGTATCTAGATCATGCTAACATATTCGCAAGCATGCTCACCTCAAGTAATGTATTCTCCCAGGAGTGAGTCCCCAGATCTGCCCCGGCAACTGACTTTTATCAACAATTAGGAAAAGAGGCATTTGTTTGATTACTCACCCAATTTCTGAACAAATGACTCCTCAGCCAACCATTCCAAACACCTCCCCGCCCCCACCACCACTGGCATTTCCAAGATGAGGCTTCTCATTCGGAGCATGCTAGGAATGTAATCAAGGCCCTCTGTGGATATAACTTAATTATCTCCTCAGGCTATGAACAAACACACGGGCTTGGTTTCTGACCGTGTTGCCTAATGACAGGGCACCCCAGAGGAGGCAAGGAGCTTGTCAGCTGCCCCCCGCCCAAGGCCCTTTATGGCATCTGGGACTCTAGATTCAAAATGATCCTGGCCTCTGTCCCTCAGGCTTCTCATCGCCCCTGGCAGTACAGTGCTACACACTGAAGGTGGCTCCTTCCATGCTCCTGCTGTCCAGCAGCCTTTGCCCATGTCTCTGGGGTGGGGCTCCCTGTGGGCTCACCTGGCGCCTCCTGCAGCCCAGCACATTGCCCGGCATGATGCCGCTCTGGAAGGCTGATCTTGCTTTCTGAGCCTCCCGGGGTAGATAAGGGAAAGAAATCAGCTTTTCTGCCCTCNCTCACCATGCTGCCAGGGACAGCAGGACCCAAAGACTCAAACAGAAATCACCTGCCTATCTCCATGTTTTAAACTTCAGCTTTAATCCAGCTCAGAGTGGGATTAGCTGCCTCAGAGGCTGCTAATTGCCAGATGGCCGCTGATAGCCAGGGGAGGATGGAAGCGTGTGTGTCAGAGCTTGGCAAGCAGCTTTAAAGTCACAACAGAAAGGGATCTTAGGAGACAGGGCAAANTTCCATGTTTTCAGTGTAACAGTGGAGAAACTGAGGCCCAGGGGGTACAGTGGCTTGCTCTCAGGGTACACAGTGGGTTACCACTAGGTGCCCNGGACATTGGGCAGGTAGTAATGGAGTTGAGAAGAGACTTGCCTGTTACCCCCAGAGAGAGGTAGATACAAGAGGAAGGAAGGCTAATTTTTTGAAAACTCTGGAGTCAGTATTGGCTGTCTTCATGGGTTCTCTCTGCTCCATGATCTAACCACACATGTCATCTTGGTCTTAATGCTTTAGGTGCAGATTGAGCCAAGCAGACCAGATAATCTCCAAAGGAGTGGTCCTTANGCTTTTTCAAATAGATTTATTTTTATGTTACATGTATGAATGCTTGCCTGTATAGATGTATACACATACACACCATGGAGCATGCCTGAGAGGATGTTGGATCCCTTGGAACTGGACTTAAACCACTGCGAGTTGCCATATGAGTGCTGAGAACTGAATCCAGGTCCTCTGCAGGAGAGGCAAGCGCTCTCAACCACTGACCATCACTCCAGCCCCCACTCTCTTTCTTTGCCCCAGAATCCCTTGCAGAATGTGTTCAAATGTAAATTGCTGAGCACAAACTGGTCCTTATTTGGTTTATCTTTTTATGCATTCTACTGTGGTATATCAATATACCTTATTATATCTGACGCCACAGATACCCACTCTCTCATTAAGATAGGTAATCACACAGGATGTTCACTGTTTCTCCAAAAAAACTCAAATGTTCTGAATTCTGAAATATGTTTATTTTTGATGGTTTCAGGAAAGGCCTTGGGGGCCCATAATACCTGTTACAAAACACAGAAGAAGATGAGGAGTTTGGCAGCTAGTTTAAGATGTTAGCTGACCTTGAACAAAAGCATCACAAAATGATTTGTCTCCAAAAAGGAAAAGTGGGGGGGAAACGATCTGATTTCATCTGATTATGAAAGCAGACTTAGGTGAATTATAGTGTTAACCATTCCTCCCCCCTAAATAGTAAGTAAATAAGGTCCACGTTATGGGCTGTATTGTGAATCCTCAAATTCATATGCTGAAATCCTAACTCCTAGTGGCTCAGAATGTGGCTGTATTTGGAGATGCGGTCTTTAAAGAGTTAATTTTGTTAAAGCACTGGCCTTAGGGTAAGTGCTCATTCAATAATACTTTCCTTTATAATCAGTGGAAATCTTCACACAGGCAAAGGCCATGTGAGGACATCCGGAGAAGGCCGAGGTTGTCTATAAGCCAAGGAGAGAGGCTTCAAAAGAAATCAACTCAGCCAGCCAGCACCTTGACCTCAGACTTCTAGGCTCCAGACCTGGAAAAACAAACATTTCTGTTGTTCAGCCAACCAATCTGTGGGGCTTTTTTCTGTTCCTTCTAATAGGCCTGGCAAACTAACGGAGGACCTTTACTATTCAAATTTAAATAGACACTGGTACCCATTCCACCATCATANAAACACCCCCTTTCTTCCCTCTTGGCACCACTTTCAAGAACNCTTCAAAGACTCCCAAGGACATTTCATCAGTACAAATGGTACTGGTTCCTAGTTGAGTAAAAAGAAAGGCAATCTGACCCAACCATCAGCGGGCCATGTGGATTGCTACTGTTATTCTTGAGCCACACATGCCTTGACTTCCTTCGCTGAAAGTGTGTGATTGGTTGGGNNATTANCTTAGAGGTGNCGCACTTGCATAGCAAGTACAAAACCTTGGGTTCAGGACCCAGTACCAGAAAATAAAGGAAGAGAGGGAAGGAGGGAGGAAGGAAAGCTCTCTGTTGGTACATGCCTATAATCCCAGTGTCTGAGAGGTAGAAGTAGAAGGAACAGGAGTTTAAGACAATCCTTNGCTACATAGCAAGTTTGAGGAAAGCTTAGATTATCTACATGACACCATGTTTCAAAGATGATGGGGGTGGGGGTGACACATGACTCAACAATGAATTTCATTCTTATCCTGAGGTGACTCAGCATGCTGGAGCATAGTCACAAATGCTGGGATGCTTAAGGCTGCACCAGCCAAAATGGTCCTGCATCNATTCCTGTGATCCATCCTTCAGTGTCNGAGCCCTCAATGCTGCTGTTTGCTTGTTCTGCCCTTTCTTGTGTACCTGTCCATCTTCCTTCAGGCAGCTGCATATAAGAAAGTGATGGAGCTCAGGAAGTCCCAGCTCCAAGCACATGCTCTGACCTGACACTTTGTCCTCAGTGTCGTGGTTCTCATAAGCAAAGGTCCTTCCCTTATCCAGCCCATAGCTGTGTGTTCTTGCCTAGCGGCTGTTTGTTGTGTCCATGAGGGAATCTGACCTTGTGATACTCAAATAAAACAATAGCAAGTTGAATCATGCTAAGGAAAAAGAGTAGAGCCCTGGAGATAAGTGGAGGATAAAAAAAATACAGAAAATTCAATGTCAATGGAAAACATTGCACTCATAAAAAAAAAAAAGTCAAAGGAGATGGTGTGCTAGCTTAAAAGAAATAAGAAAGGAATACAATAATCTTTAACCATAAATAATAAAGAGGAATGATTGTTATTGTTTGAGGATAGCTGTTTAAATGAAAGACTCAAACAATAAAGAATTTAAATAAAATTTCTAAAATGTTTAGAAATCAAGAAATTTTGTTGTTGGCATAAGTCAGCTAAAAAAAAAATGCCATTTGGCCCATTCAAAAAAGTTAAAATTAGGTTGCACCTACATGGAATATATTTGCATAAATAATTTCAAAGGGATTTCATCGTCTCTTTGACCACAATTTTAAGAAGAATCTGCATGTTCTGGCAATTAACTCATCTGTCTTCTGGTACATCGCGCACTCAGGATTGTGCTCATTAGACCAGCTGTTTTCAAGGGCTATTGTTTCGACACCCAGCATCAATGATCATCTTCTGAAAGTGACATGCGACCTGTATTAAAATACCAAACTACCCATTGCTCAGTGATGGAACGGTGTAGATGAACAGATTACAGCTGTGTCTTCCCTCCAGAGACCAAAGTCTCCTCTTGAAGCCAAGCAGGCTGTCAGACAACCGTGGGACTGCATTGTGTCATCATGGGACTGCATTGTGTCATCTTTTCCTCTTCTGGAACCACTTCCAAGAATTTTGCCTGGGTGTGCCCCCATAGCTCGCATGAAGTATATTGTAAGGGGTAGATTTATGCTTGCTGCTGCCTTTACCATAAAGTACGGTGAAGCACGTGGCTTACTGTGTCAACTGGCTCTCCTTTTCACTTGCCTCCGTGAGGAATTTGAGTCTCTGGACTCAATGCAAGAATTTTTGTGGTTCTTTTAAGCAACTCCTCTGCTTCTATTGGCATCGAGATGGTGATGCAATTTGTGCAATTGGTCCTGTTCTATCATTGTCGCCTGCTAGACAACTTGGGAGTAAATATGGAGTGCTTTTTGTCAAATGGGGGAGAAATGACAACATCCAAGTAGAGCAAATGCCTTATTTCTGGAAGACTCCTTGTGCACCTTTCACCCATCTTTCTAACTTTCCAAACACTGCTTTGTACCACATGATCTACCTACCCATCACCGTATTCACTGGCTTCATGCTTTGTCTTTTCCCCTAGTCCCTTAACATTTTTATGTGAGTTTAATTCTTCTTCTCCCAGATGACATTTCTCCGAGATCCTGTCTCGCTTTTTTCTGAGGCATACACAGTCTCTTTCTGCACTCCTGACTGGTTACCTGAAGAAATGGCACCACCTTTCATTACGAACATTTGAAAAGTCAATGCTTGAGAACTCCCAGTTTCAACAAACGATGCAGACAGGGAGGGAAATTTCAGCTCCGGAATTATCAAAAGCAGTCATACAAGGTTTGTACAGTTGTGAAAAATCTTGGTTATATGATGAAGCTTTGGGCGCCAAATGAAGGCTGCTTAATGTGGGAGTCTGTAGATGGCTGCTCTGAACCTCTGCTGGAGCAGGTTTAGCAGAGTGGGACAGAGAGGCTGGGGACATGGATCTCCTCTTTCTTCTTGTGTGTGGAACCAATACCACTCTCTGGACCCAGCACCTCAGCAGCTCCCTTGTCTGTTACACTGGCCTAATACTTACAGCTTCCTTATCTCTCAGATAAAAGAATCTCGACAGGCCTTCAGACCACAATGAAGGTCACCGAGATGAGCAGGGAGATACTTTGCAAAAGCCTTGGTGGTGTCTTTCCCTTCCTGGCATGAGATCTGAAATGTGAGATCCATTTAAGGGCCCAGGGAACAGTTGGTCTTGGGGACTGGGAGGCAAGGATTCATAGGAATAGAAGGTATGTCATGACCTTAAATGAAAAGCAATGGTGAAGTGACAGGTTTGGAAAGACAAGAAGTTGATCTTGACACCTTTTCATCTACAGGGTAGAACCACTGTGTAAAGATCTATCAGTTTGCATTTAGCTCTAGGATTCAGGAGAGACGGTCAGCCTACTGACACAGACAGAAATAGACGTACGCTTTGACTGTCTGGTAAAACACCTAGGTTTCCATTTTCACAGTGACCCGCAGAAGAACTTTGGAAAAGTAGAAAAGCAAACATGGACTCCTTCCCAAGGAACAGAGGACCAGGAGCTCCTACTTGCTGCAACACATCTCTTTCTACTACTGCACAGAAGATTTTCACAAATGTAGGGACTTTACACACCGCACTTATTAACTTGTTGTTTCTGAGGGTCAGGAGTCTGAGCACGCAAGTAGGCGGGCCTTCTGTGTGGTATTGCATAAAATGGCCATAGTGGTTGATCAAGGTATGTTCTCAGCCGAAAGCCAGATTGGAGAAGGATCTTTTCCCAAGCTCATTTATGTTGTTTGAAGAATCGTTTCCTTGTAGCTGAGACCCCAGCTTCTCACTGACTAACAGTTTGAAGCTGCCCTCAGTAACTAAAAGCACATATGGGTTTCCCAATGTGACCGTTTATTCCATCCAAAGAACAAAGAGATGAGCTGTGAATCTGCCAGCCACATGGGATCTCACATATTGTAACATAATCACAGGGGTGGCATCCCATTCTTTGACCATATTCTTTTGGTGAGAGTCGAGCCATGAGTCCTTTACACACTCAGGAGACATGAACAGGAGACTGTGAGAGTCATCTTAGAGTCTGTCGACCACAGCATCCATGGATGTGGGAGATAAGGAAATATAACCAAAAGCCATCTCTGAGGATCAAGCACACCCACTCATGGTCTGGATGGCACATCTATCTGATGAGAGAATCAGA
Source organism: Neotoma lepida (assembly GCA_001675575.1). Lineage (NCBI taxonomy): Eukaryota > Metazoa > Chordata > Mammalia > Rodentia > Cricetidae > Neotoma > Neotoma lepida. Next base: position 37,249 of record LZPO01097377.1, on the reverse strand, counting down.
GAGAGAACTGGGAACTGGGATGGGGAGAGTATGTCTGCCAACGGCACATTGCAATCACATTGCCAGGGCTGCTCCTTGCTAAACAAACTCATTAGTATAATTCCATTGTGTTTGTCTTTATTGTCTATGTCAGAAGGGCTGGGGATGGCAGGGGGCAAACAAGCTAATCTGACAGTAATCCTCAAAATGTTTTTTTCCTGTGGTATTCTTGGGAGATTTTGTTGGCATAGAGAACAGAGCACTGAATGGACCCGGTGATTGTCCTAAGAGTATTCCAGCTGACTGATTTCTCCCACTTCCCTCCCCAAAAGAACAGATTTAATAACATTCTATAGAGAGAAGAGCTCTGAAAATTTTTATAGCGCAATCATCAGATGCTTATATGGAGTACCAACTTCATGGTAGGTGTTAAAAAAAAAAACAGATACTTGGGGTTTTGTTTGCTTTTTGTCTTTTAACAAAAATGTGTCTGATCATTAGATAAGTCAACTGTATGCTCAGCTGTTGTTCAAATCTTAGATGGTCTTTTAATAAAAAACCCAGATCCTGATATCAGGGTGAATGCTGAAAGAGCAGAGAAGCAGAACAGCCAGCCACTAGTTCTTACCTCTACGAAATCTTCAGTCTAAAAAGAGTGAGTTCCAGTTTCCTCACTCCTTATATACCTTTCTCTGCCTTGCCATATTACTTCCCGGGATTAAAGGCGTGTACTACCACCGCCTGGCTCTGTTTCTCTCATGTAGTCCAGTGTGGCCTTGATCCAGACGGATCTCTGCCTCCCCAGTGATAGGATTAAATGTGTGTGCCACCACTGCCAGACCTCTGTGTCTAATTCAGTGGCTGGCCCTGTCCTCTGGACCTCAGGCAAGCTTTATTGGGGTACAGAATATATCACCACACTCAGCTGTCCCTACTGTGGTCTTCCCAAACTCTCCTCCTGGCATCTTGCATGAAATTGCTGGCGGAACGTCCAGAGTTGTTGGGACAATGGGACTCTGCAGTGGGCCCACAGTTTTTGCAAGTACATGACACAACCATCTGCTTGGCAGTATAGCATGGTTCAGGGAAACTGACCAGGCACAAAATGGGGTCCCGGGCCTTTTTTCTCCTGAAATTTCTGAGCTCATCTCCCCTCTAAAACAATAAAGAGGGAATGCTGAAAACACTGTCTCCAGTCACCAAAGCCAGTTTGCTTGAGCAACTATCTCTGTAAAGCCAGATTTATAAGGCAGTTAATGGTGAGAGAGGCCTCTTGCCTTACCACATATGAACAGAGGACATGCCAAGTTCTTATGTTGAGAGAAACAAGCATGTAGGCAAATAGAATTCTTTCAAAAAGGCAGATTTCCCTGCTACAGCCCAATGAAGAACAGAAGAGCAGGAAAACACACACTGACAGCATAGGAGAGGTGGTACACAGAGGGTAGATGCAAAAAAAATTCAGTTCTGATTCTGAAGATAGTCTTTTGATGTGCTTATCTCTTTGTGTTCTGAATGCAGATGTTTTTGGGGAAGCATGATGCTGCACTACATAGAAGAAAACATGACTGGGCAGCAAGATGGTTCAGCAGGTAAAGGCACTTGCTGCCAAGTCTGATGACCCGAGTTCGACTCCTGGGACTCACAGGGCAGAGGAGAAAACAATTCCTGCAAGACATCTTCTGACCTTCACACACATGTTGTGGCACCCACACTTAAACACACACACACACACACACACACACGCACGCACGCACGCAGCACATACACACCATATAAGTAAATATGAAACAAAAAGGAGAAGAAAGAAAACATGGAAAGCATGACTTTCTTAAAAGGCTGGCTTCCCTATCTATTCATTATTTACCTTTCACAAATCACTCTAAGAACCCTTCATTGCTTATGAGGGACACTGTGAAGGGTGCTTAATCTCACAGGGTTTATAGCAATAGAAGCATGTTTGGACCAGCACACATGGAGAGAATTGCAAACCAGCCTTGGCCAGTCATGGCTATTTTAACACGGTCCATGTCTGGAATTGAAAGCCTGTGGTGGGAAGGGACTTGGCTCAGCTCTCTTTGCCAGGGAGGTTCAGTGCCTCTTGCTGTCCTTTATCTACACCTTTCAGGCAAGGGAAGGAGGGAGGGAGGGAGAGAGAGAGAGAGAGAGAGAGAGAGAGAGAGAGAGAGAGAGAGAGAAAGAGCGCAAGCGAGCAGGGACTCGCAGCAGTGGCTGGGGCTGAGGATCTCACAGTTGTGATGGAGTGTGAAGAGTGAGAAATGTTGAGTAACCACAGGATGTCTGAGACATGAGTTTCTTGCTGAGACCCGGACAAGAGCCCCCAGACCCGGGCAAGGAGAGCTCACATTTGATTTCCAAACACTTGCCCTTACTGAGACCCATCAGTCAAGATCTCAGACTCCAGCCACATGTCCCAAGGAAGCAAGATGGCACAAAACAAGGGGAGATGAAGTCAGCAGCCACCGCATAGATCTCAGGTCTGTGTCTACGCATTGGTGAGGCCGCCATCTCTCTGTGCATTGAGAAGCTTCATGGACATATTTGTTTACTCCATCTGCTGATATGCAGTTTGCATAATATTGAATCTGGAAAGGACATTACATCCTCTGACAGGAGTTTTCCCAGCTGGAAAAAAAAAGAAAGAAAGAAAAGAAATAAACCAGCTTTACATTTTGGAATAAAAAAATAAAGACGCCAACACCATGTGCCAGGCTTTTGCGGGGTTGTGAAGGCCATGTTTGCGGTCAGGGCATGCTCCCAGATCCAAAGTATTGTTGGATGAATTTCTCGTAAACACAGTTGGCAGCTCCAGGGACAGCTCTTTTGGTAAAAAGGATATGCTGGAATGAAGTGTAGGACTCCAGCCAAGACACATTTCTTTTTACAAAACAGCAAACATGCACGTGTCAGAATACAAGGAACCAAGCCACTCTAGGAGCCGTGGCATCCTTCTCCCAGGTGTTCTGGGAGGATGAAGGACAAAAAGGAACTGTGCTTTGACCCAAGATGCCAACTAGGGACCCGGGGAAGTGTCTCAGTCCCTGTGTCTCCAGCCAGGCTTTTCAACAATCTGCTTGTGCCCAGCTTGCTTCGTCTCAGGTTGATGGAACATCTANCTCAAACACAAGGTACGCGAAGTCCCCAGCCCAAATATGTCACAGCAAGCACACAAAAGCAAAAACCTAGCAGAGTGGAAGGAAACCCAGCAGGAACATTCTTTCTATGCATCTGATACTCCTTTACCTGGATACCCTGGGAAGCTGTGCAGGTCCCACATCTCTGCATGTGGCACTATCCCCTGGACGTTTCCTACGAAGAGTATAATCCTCTGAGTCACAGCAAATGCATCACCTAGGAATTGGTTAGAAGTGCAAAATCTCAAGCCCTACGCAGATCTGCTCAAGAAGAATGGTCACATTTAGAAGCTGCCCAGATGATTGACCTGTACACTAAAGTTTAGGAGGTACTGTCCCCGGGGACTCCCTCTTTAAAGCGCTCTCATGATCTCCTTCAAGATCCTGAGGTGAGGGGAAATCAACAAGCAGAACAGTCTGATGTAATGAAGCTCCAGCTTCATGCAGCTCCTTCCATTTACAGCCCCGAGTTTGGGAGAAAGGCACCTAAGACTGTAGACAGCAAAGCCCGTGACTCCAGTTATCCCAGTTACCTCAGTATCCTGAGGAAGGGTCTGCGTACGCTCTTGTCCAACCCTAAAAGCATCTCAGAAGAGGAAAAATTATACAGTAAAAATCCAAAATAATATAAGACTGTGCCTCAAAGGTCAAGTAAGAATGAGAACTCAGCCCTGGGGTGCTGCCTTCTGTATTTCAACCTTTAGCCGCACTTTGACTTCATCCACTTTAAGGACAAAGGACCTGAGTCTTGAGCAATTACAGTGAAATTTGAAATGGTGGTTGGATGTGCTTCTTGGGTGGGGCATCAGCTGTCCCAGCCACAAACAAGCACTGGCCTCCTGTTAGACTCCACCCCATCTCANCACTCGATTCTCTCACTGTCATTGCTGTCATCTGTTCACTATAATCTGGAGAATTTATGAGCTCATTGTTGGGCAGATCACCAAGCTCTACAAATGACTCAATGATAAACTTCCATCAGAAGCAAAGGATGCCTGCAAGGTTTGCAAACCCCCAAAGGCGTCCTTAGAGCATGACCTAATGAAAACACTACCATGGCTAAGCACAGCTGGGTACCATTCCCTCCTGGAATTGATTTTTTTTCCTCTTGGTTCTTTTCTTTCCTTTTCTTTTCACTACTCAGGGGTCAAACCTGGGGGTCTTCTATATGCGAGACAAGTACTGTACCATTGAAGTACAACCCCAGCTCTCTCTCTCCAATTTAGCCTCCATATCTCCATTTTGCCTCCCTAAGGGCAAACCATCTTACCCTGCACAGCACAGGAAATGTCCTTTCTTAGTCAGTGCTCACGTGCTTACACCAGGAGAGGGCAATGGCTCTAGGGATACAGTAGGAAAAACAAGGACAAAACAAAACAAAATCTGCTTTCCAGAGTTTCCATGGATTCTTACACATAGATTATAGAATTGTAGTGTAGACGAAACCTGGGCATTTATCATGTGTCACACCTAGAAACTAATGCCGTGAAGGAGGTACTGGATCATAGGATCCCTCTCTCTCTTTTTAATTTTTGGAGTAATCTCCAAATTGATTTCCACGATGGTTGCACAATCCATATTCTCACACAGCAGTGTGCCTCAATTCTACCTCTCTTTGCCAACATTTATTTTATTTGTGTTTATTTATTTCATTTTTCAATAGCAACTTTCCTAACANGAATGCAGCACTAGCTCAGTGTGGTTTCGATCTGCGTTTCTCTGCTGATGCTGACAGCACCTTTCCATATACCTGTTGCCCATCTATCTGTCTGTCTTCAGAGGAACATCGACTCAAGTCTTTTGCTGACTATTTTTAAAACAGTAAACACACTTTTCCTTTATTCATGAAAATTTAATACATGTATACAATTAAATGGAATCATATCCACCCCCCATCCCCCTCCTTCACCTTCCTCTATATTTCCCCACATACAGCACGCTCCCTCCTAATTTTACATGCTTTGCTGTTGTTCTTCATAAGCCATTAAAGTCCAATTAGTGCTGCCCATTTGTGCAATGGTGTGGGGCCAGTCACTGGAGCATGAGAAATCTAACAGCAGGAGCACTCTCACAACGGGAATGATTTTCCCTCTCCTGGCAGCTATCAACTTAGGAGACTGAGCGCTTATCCCTAAATGGGACATCTTTATCAACACCTACCCACCCCACTGCCAAGCCTCAGGGAATGTACTGAAATAGGAAGTAGAAAGACGGGAAGAGCCAAAGAGTCAGGAGTGCAGTGAAGTCCTGTCCTCTGGACATGGCATAGCTAAGACACTCATGAAGTCACAGCAGCTGTGGTCACCTGCTCAAGACCGGTACAAGATGAAACCAGCCAAACTGCCACATAGATGGGGAAGGTGCTTTCCGAGTCCCACGCCTTCCTGAGGAGCCATCGGCAGGTGTTAGCCTTGATGAGTTTTTAAGCAGGTTCTAGGTTGAATGTGAGCATTAACCCATTACCAGATATGTGANTTATAAATATTTCCTCCTGCCTTTAAGTTTGTTTTCAGTTGGTTGAGTTGNCCCCCACCCTCCAAAAATAACCAGAAACCTTTCCATTTGTAGCAATCCNACATCTCTGGTTTGTTTGTCTCATTGCCTGCACTTTCAGTTTCAAGCTAAAAAGGCCAAGACCAATGTCAGGGGCTTTTCTCCAGTATTTTCTTCCAGCAGTTTTCCTGTTGTCTGTCTTTCGAGTGTTAGATTCATTTTTAATTTATTTGTGTGCATGCTGTCATATGAGAGCCTAATTTCCCTTTTTATTGGGTAGATGTCCATGTTTCTCAAGTCCCATATACTGAAGATACACTTCTTCCCTATTTTGCATTCTCAGAACCTTGTCTGTGAGTCCATTGACCTTATATACAGCTTTCTAGACTACTCTGTTCTTTTGGACTGTGTCCATTCTTATGCCAATGCCATATTGTTTTGGTAGATATGAAAAGTAATCAAAGCAAATGTGATTCTTCTGCCTTGCTCTTTAGTATTTATCTAAAGGTATTTAAATCATATATAACTTCACATACATGTTTACTAAAGTGTTATTTGTAGTACAAAAACAACCCAAGTTTCTATCAATGGATGAGAAGATCAAGAAAATATGAAGTATATAAACAATAAAATACTATTAAGCATTAAAGAAGAAGAAAATCCTAGCACTGGCAAAAACATGGATGAAACCGGAGAGTACTATNCTAAGTAAATTAAGNCAAGCACAAAAAGGCAAATACTGTATTATCTGGCATATATATTTTAGGGAATAGAGGCCATTAGGATCANTTAATACTCAGAAAATACAATATGGCTGTGGATATCCAGCATGGGCCAAGATGNCTAATGCTGTACANCCCAGAGTAGGNAAGGTNTGGCTGAGTCAGCACAAAATAAAGGGTTTGGGGAAACCCAAAAGTAAACAGTGATATAATCTGTTACATAACTNTCCCTGCCAGAATGCCACTTTGTATGGCATGTATAAATACGGCCTTGAGATTGGAGCTAAGTGCCTGTGCCTTTGCCAGCCAACCTGCCTGTGTGTCAGCCTATAGGCCCATCTGCAGCCTGGGTATGCCTGAGTGCGCCTGGGTACCTGTTAGCATCTGCTTGTCTGGTGGCCTGTGTGCTAGGGAACAAAGTATGTCTTGTCTATTTAGGATTCCTCTACGCAATCCCATGAGCCACATCCATTCCTGCTTTGAAGCTTAGACCTCACATATGTGGTACCTAAGAGTCATATTCACAGATGCAGAAAGGACAGTGGTGTTGCCAGGGTCTTAGAGGAAGAAAAAAATAAGGAGGTGATAACCAGTTTCGTGAACAGGTCCTGGAGATCTACCAGAGAGTAAAGTACCATAGCCAATGATACTGTGTTGTATGTTTAAGTTATTAAGGGTGGATTTTATGTTAGATATTCTTTTTTATTTTTCATTAGCATGTGAAATATGAAGATTTATTATGGTGTTTTCAAACATAAATTATTTTGTTGGTCCTCCTTCATACCCCTGACCCCTGTATCCTTCCACATCCAGTAGTCTCCATTTTACTTCTATATTTTACTTTTACCTCATGTGTTTCTCTACTCTCTCCTCAAAACCTTTTTTCCCCTCTCATGTCACCCTTCTCTCTCTCTCTCTCTCTCTCTCTCTCTCTCTCTCTCTCTCTCATTAAAACCTAGGATCTGCATATGAGAGACATATGCAGTGACTGCTTCTGGGTGTCTAGGTTACGTCACTTGATAATAATTTCCAGATCTATTCATCTACCTGCAAATTCCATAATTTCCTTTTTGTCTGTGGCTGAAAAAAAAGCCCACAGTGTGTATGTACCACACTTCATTATCCATTCATCTGTTGATGAGCATATGGGCTCATTCCATTTCATCGCTATTGTAGCTAGAGCAGCAATCAGTATGCATGTGTGTTAGGGGCTCTTAATGAAAAATAGTGATGATAATAATAACATAGGAGATGGCATTGATGATNGATATATGTATATATATTACATATATAGCCAAGTCTTTGTATTATAAGCATCAAATGGGTAATTTTTTTTTGCATGTCCACCACACCCCAACTTAAGAAAAGAGAAGGTGTTGCCCAAGTTCCCTGTCCAAGGTTTGCTTCAGCTTTTAAAAGGTTATTGTTCTTTCAAGCTTTTTTTACCAGGCAAAAATTCCTGCAGGGGAGTTCACTGCAGGAAGCAATGTGGCCTTGAGTAGTGTTGTTCCCATGTGGGGAGGTAAAGCAAAATGCCTGTCTGAGAAGGATTCTGCTCCTACCTGGGGACACCTGGCTTACCTCCAAGAGGAAAGAGGAGCTTTCCACCCAGCCAAGAGTTTCTGCAAGGTGACAGAACTGTGACAAGAGGGTGTTAATCTTGCTCCCACCTTAGGTGACTGTTGAAATGTAAGGCTTCGCACCCACCCACCTCCTTGAAATAGAGACCATTTGCATTCCTAGTAGTTGTCAGGGAAAGTAACCTTGAGTTGGTGCTGCTTAAACCCTTCAGTTCTTGGTTGAGAGGAATTGTATTCAGGAGTATTTCCCAAGGGANCACTGTATTAGTTAAGATACTGCCGGCTGCCCTAGCCAATAAATNCTGTATTTATAGTAGTCTGACAAAACAGAAGTTGGCTTTTTCCTGTCTATCACAGCCCAGTGATGGTTCTCTGGCTGGGTACACTTTCACCAGACCCCCAGGAGCCTAAGCAATTGCCCTCCTGGGGCTCAGCCTTCCTCCTGGTCCTCAGGGCCTTCTGCTTTCTACAACCAGATGGGGGAAAGGATTACAGAGGGAACATACTAACTCCCAACCTCTGATGTCCAGATTTAGGGCCGGGTCTACAGATGGCTGTAGTAATAGCCAGGGCAAATACTNACATTANTACAGGGAACAAAGGAGCAGGTCCAGAGGAACCCACAGCAGCCCTTCACTAGAGGNNCATTCTTCTNAATCTTTTCACTTGTCCAGATTAAGCCAGTTCATTTGAGTATCTGGAGAGCATTGGCTAAAGAGCAGTTATGGGATAGCTATGGAGTACAGAGGAGGTACAGCTTTGGCGTAAAAGGAGCAAGAAGGAAACCCTTCATAGATGGAAGAATGGGGATGCAGATTTTACACCGCTGAGCTGCAACGTGATGCTGAGATTACCATGGAGACCTCCACAGTTTCATTTCTAGGAGTCCAGAGGAACAATTCCTTCTNGGGTCCTGAGCTTGGAGCTGTGATGTTCTTCCATGGCTTCTACATTACTCTGCTATCCCCACCACTTACTCTGTCTCNCTTCACCTTNGCTGCTAGGAAGCTCAGCCTCAGAGCAACCCAGCTCATCTCTAGAGAATCTGTGAACACCCAAGGGATGCATATTTCAAACTAAACTCTGAGACACGGCTGCGGAGACAGCAGATTAAAGACAGTTCAATTTCCCCACTCTCTTGCTATGACCTTGGCCTTATGGCTGTGGCTTCTCTTGGAAGTGGAGCTTAATTAAGCCAGACTCCTTCCCATGCACAGAGCACCTGCTGCACACCAAGATGGCAGGAACCCTTTGAGAAGACATAGGACTAGCTCTCAGACTATCCATGAGCCCCAAGAACAGCNTTCTCCAACTTCTCAAAGTGGGCCTTGGTAATTATCCGATTGCCACTGTCTGTATAATGGGCCTGGTGTCAATACTTTGCTTCTGGTTGCATTTGTTCCTCTGTGCATCACAGCTGTGGCTTTGCCACCCAGAAACCACTGCTCCTGNAGGTCCACCTTTAAGTTGAGTTCCATCAGCACCTTAGGGAGCTCACTGGGGCAAAGAAAATTTTAGGATGGCATTGCTTACCACCCATAGCTGCTAAACTCATGTCAAAGTCCTTGGGCTNCAAGTGCAAAACACGCAGCATGTTTTAAAATGTCACATTAATTATTTCTAACATTGATTACATGCCAAAATGATAATATTCTTCANGTGTTAGGCTAAACAAAATACATCAATAAGATTAATATCTCTGCTTATTATTAAATGATTTTAATGTGACTACTACACAATTTAAAAGCCTGCCCAGGGCTCACTAATTGTGCCTCATGCTTTGCTTGTGTTGGATGGGCTATGTGGCGGTAGATCCTGACTGCCTGGGTTTGTGTTGAGTGGCGTTCCCTAGGAAGCCATCCACACACAGCTCAGATTGGTCACTGACAACAAACCAAAACATGGCTCTAATGAAATCTAGCTTAGAGAACTAGTGAGGTTATTGGAGTTACTTAATACAAGCACGGGGGAGGGGTTACTTAAAGGCACATGGGCCACACAAAGGCAGTTGCATCACCAGAAGGCCCACCCAGGTGATGACTTAGAGAAGGTGAATCCCTGGAGCCCAGTGACCTACCTGCATATACAGTTCTGTCATGGTCTCCTGTCCCAAGCAATTGTTACCATGCATAAAGTCTTCCCTGGAACCTTGTGAACCTTGCATCTTCCATCCCTTCCTGAGCCTTGTAAATTTCATTTACTTCCTGAGTCTTACCATTCTCCCAGCTTCCTCCAGGCAGGAATGTTTCAGTTTGGAGGAAAAGGGCTATGCAACAGTTTCTGATTCTCCATACTTGAGCCAAGTTCTGTAACTTCTCTAGGTCTCTTCACTTCTTTCTTTTTTCAAATAAGATTATAATAGTCATACCACTAAATGATTAATGACTTAAAGCCANTCGGACAATGTGCTGCACATTAAAGCAAATAGGACCTTCAGCCTTTGCTACACATAGGCTGACAGGCTAGAACAATGAGAAGTTGGGATCTAGACCATTACTCCAGGAACCTGAGGGAGGCACAAACCAACCATACAGCCCTCTGTTACTCCTGCCCAAGTATCAGAGTTCTCAGCCTTGACACAAGCCATTCTCATCCCTGAAACCACATTCCTTCTGTTCTAGAATTGGAATAATTCACATTGTATTACAAGTTTATAAAAATGCTAACAAAATGCAACCTGTGAACAAGCCTTAACAGGGGGTTTTAGCATTGCTAAGGTGTGAAAGAGAAACCCACAGGTATCCCACGTATTCAAAGGCTCGCCACAATCAGCACCTAAGACAGCCCCATGTGACCCACTTTCTCACTTNACCCCGTGAGATACTGCAACACCCTCNTCCAACGCNTAGACCCTCCTCACCAATTAGACCAAAGTTCTCAAGAGCATTTTTCATGTGGCATTTTCTAAGGTCCCACCTCATAATAACTCAGTCACTTGTCCCTCCTTCCACTTTACACCGTTGGCCTTGATGGAATGATCTGTATTTGGTTCACGCTATGATCGTCACCTTCTCTGCTGACCAACAGTGACTCCCACATGCCNTGAACAGAAGTGTCAGCGAATGGTTTCTGAAGGACCAGAAAGGCCCCAAATGATAAATATGCCTTTATGCATCTGAAGCCCAGAGAAGCACAAGGTGAGTTCTTACACACATATGAAAATACACAGAAGGAGGAACAGGGCCCNTCAGCCCTGGTTGACTTGGAACTGCTTGAAATCTCTCACTACAAAGCTTTTGCTGAGTACTTAGTCTTGGGCTTGGCCTCATGTCCTGAAAGAACCCATGCTTCATGCTGACAGAGAGGAGCTGAGGGTCCCAGGCTTTGCTTGCAGGCTTTAGCCCAGGACTGAGCAGCTCAGCTCTGAGTTTTTTTTTTTTTTACCAGAGAACCTAGATTTTAGGTAGTAATTCACTTATCTGATGTAAGCTCTATTTTCAAGGACAAAACATATTAAGGGAAAATGACATTTGGGGACTTTTTTTCTTCATTGAAATTAAATCTTACCCGGAGCAACTTCTCTTTCTCAAGCAGAGAAGTTGAATCACCCGCTCTGGTCCTCTGAAGAGCAACTAAGAAAGATAAAATGTTTGCCTGTTCAGAGATTATTAGCTATCAAAGGAACTAAACAGGTGGTAAGCCAGCTACTGGCTTATAGCTGTTTGTCCCCAAAGCCTGGGTCTGTTGCTTTAGAGACTCTGAGAAGACTGTGTAGGTGGCAATGACACCAGGGGGTTGTGGCTAAGCTATAAGCACTATTGGTAATGCTGGCTCCTGCTTCCTGCAGAGNACATGGAAAACCAAGCCCCAAGCCATGTTCTCAGGTGTATGTCTGAATCCACACCTATGTGATGCCAAAATGGCACCTCTTCCAAGTGAGCTCAGGAGAGGCCTGCCTCAGGGCTCATGGGCTTCAGATATAAGGCTGAGGGTTTTTAATATGAGGAGTTTACTTTTGCCTATCTCTTAACTAACAGTGTGTCTCTGTTCCTTGCAATTGGCCTGTAGTCATTTCCCTCTTGCCATATAACGTGACCAGTTTGTTTCGTAAGCAGGTAGTCTCTCCTCACCAAGAAGCACAAGGTGGTACATAACTATACATCCCTCCTCAGCCCGTATTCCTCATTTACCCTACCTACCAGTACAGGCCACCCACCTAACACAACTTTTCTCACTC
>LZPO01097376.1:85218-109139 GCA_001675575.1 Neotoma lepida | reverse complement strand
GTTCCACCCCCATGATCCTTGTGTCCCATCCAGTCCCTTTTTATGGAATGAGCCGGAGACGCTGCCCTTACAGTCCAGTCATCTGAAGTATTCCTGGGTGGGTCTGCAGTTGGCAGCCCATTATCCATTTTCCATCCAAGGATGATACAAAGGTAAGAGCCCAGGCTGAACGAGAAAAGCAGCCTTACCCTTGCATCTGCTGGGCCCTGAGATCTTGTGNTGGCCTTGAAGCCTGATACTTGCCATCACAGTATCAGGCTTGTCATTGTGGTGGTGTAGGAAGGAAAGACTCAGGTCCCTCTGAGTTTTTAGAAAAGCTAATAAAACTTTGGTGGATATTGTAAATCCAAACTATAACATGGTATCAGTTTATTATTTTATAGATGGAATGTACATACTTTTGCATAGTCTTACATATGTTCACTCTTTCTGTCTATAAAAATTTAAATGTATAGACAGCCTAATATTTTTCTCCCATATTGTGCTGTGATCCTGACTTAGGGAGCCAATGCTCTGGGGTTCTTGAGCATGCGGTCTTAGGTCCAGTCTACACAATGTTTTCAGTTCCTCCCTTCTCACTCTTTCTCCAGAGCTTCTGGGTGAGCCTTTTTTCTTACAACCATAAGACCCAGAAATGCAGATGTGACATGATGGCAAAGGCAGAGCGCATAAAGTAGGTCATCACTAGACTTGATCAAAAACGTACATAAATAATTGCTAACCCCAACAGATAGGAAACGTTTAAGGGTCCGCAAAGAAATGAATAACTTCAGAAAAAGCCAGGCAAAGAACATTAATACATAGTTCCCAAAAGAGGAATAACAGGCAAATGATAGATGAAAAAGGTGGCATTACTCGTGACGAATAGTGAAAGTTAAAACAGTGGAATTTTGTCTCAGGTTCATAAGACACTAAAAAGAATGATACTCATTAATAANGACTCTTACATGGAACTGGTAGAGAAACCATGGCAACCATTCTGGATGGTGACCACAGCAGATACCCAACTTGCTTTACTTTGTCCACAGAAATAACTGGAGTGAGAGCAAACATTTGCTTACTGCAACATTGTCGTATTAAATAATGTAAATTGGTGTGAAATGCTGAACTACAGCAGATCAACAGTGGTACATTCATAAATGGAAAACCACAGGATCNTTAAAATGGAGCTGTAGGTTGTGAGCATAACTCAGTGATAGAGCACTTGCCTAGCATATGTGAGGCCCTGGTTTTGATCCCCAGGACCACATAATAACTACATTTCAATAAGTTTAAAAGAGGAGCTGTTGATTAATATTTAAGTGTATGAAAAGATATTCAGTACATAATTTGAATAGGTAAACCACAAAAATTTCATCTCATTTTTTGCATAAACACAAAAATTACACACTAAAGTGTTAACAGTTGTTCAAAATGGAAGTACATTCATGAACTTTTTTTTTCTTATTTTTGATCTGTTTTCTTAGCCTTTTCAAGTGAATGTACATTTTGTTTATAAGAATGATAATACTATATAAAGAATGAGTTATTGGGGCTGAAGAAATGGCTGCATGGGTAGGAACACTTACTGTAATGAATCAAAGCCCCAGGACCCACATAAAACAAAGCCAGGCAGGAGGATAGCCAGGGCTTGCTTCTTGCCAGCCTTAATCTAGGTTCAGGGAAAGGGAATAAGGCAGAAAGAGACAGAGCAGGACACCAGTGTCCTCCTCTGGTCTTTACATCTGTACACGGGGATGTGCATCTGCGCACACATAAACACATACACCACACACACGTGCAAAAAGAAGATGCATTTTTTAATTTAAAAAATTAATTTTTATATTTTATGTATGAGTGCTCTGCATGTCTACCTGCAGGCCAGAAGAGGGTATCAGATCCTATTACAGATGGTTTTGAGCCACCATGTGGTTGCTGGGAATTGAACTCAGGACCTCTGGAAGAGCAGCCAGTGTTCTTAACCACTGAGCCATGTCTCCCGCCCCAGTGCAATTTTTTACAAAAGAGTTTTTATTAGGAAAAGTGGTCAACTTTAAGGAAGACAAATAGTTTATCTGTGTGTTGATTTCAATCACATTTTGTCACTTCCAACATTATGGTGCTAAGAAGGATTATGATGTTAAGAGCAGGATTAGATATTATGTGCCCACTAGTAATGTCTGCAGGGGTTGTAGGAAGCAGTAGTAGCCATCTTGATCTAATTCCCACCAGCCATGAAAGTGAGGTGCTAGGTTTACTGTTGCCCTGTGTGCTTAGTNGCTTTTAACTGGAGAAAGGCATAGCATGATTTGGGCTTTTAACGCACAGCCTCATGCAAACCCCAGGGAGAAATGCCTTTAGTGATAGGCTGTCGAGTCACCCCAGAGAATGTCACATTATGACAGACCACCCTTTGCCTCAACACACATCCAGACCTGTATCTGTCTTGTACCTTAAGTGACAGTCAGAAGGTTCTAAAGATGAGGATTTATGATTATTTAGTTTCTCTGCCCCCATCTTTTTTATTTTATGTAGAAAGAAACTAAACTCAAGACATTTAGCAAGTTTAAACTTTACAGGGGAAATTTGTTTCTTCCATAATCCAAGAATATTGTATCAGTGTTGAGGCACTGAGGTAGCTACATGCCACTTGCTCAGAGCAAGGACCAGCACCTCCCACAGCCCCATCCATCCCCTGTGCAACAAACATGCCCTGCTGAGTCATAGCTTCCCCACCAATTAAGTGGGGATATGGCCACGTGCTCTGCCTATTCCCTGGGATTGTAGCAAGGCTCAAATAAGATCAGAGACAAATGAGGAAAGCATTAGCAACACACATAAGATTACTAAAACCTTTGACATATAAAAGTTACTAAAATAGAAAAAAAATACGTGAGAGAGAAAGGGCAAGGGGTATAAAGATGAGAACTATGAATAGCCAGAAAGACATCCAACTTCACAGGGAAGCCNCAGCCATGATACCTCAACAATACAGTTGCCTAAACGAAACCTGAACAATGACAGTAAACATGCTGACTCGGAAGGGAGACATCTCAAAGTGTCCCACCCCTAGACAAAGAATTACAGGCAACTAATGACTATTGAGAGTGGGAGANTTAGTCTCTCCCAGAGCTGAGCCCCTTAATTGGTTATTTAATGCAGAGTGGTTAGCCTTGAAAACATACAAGCAATGCCAAATGAACTCAGTGGGTTGTGTTTATGTACTTATACATTTATATACGTAACAATAATGAAGAAAAAGACGCCATCAATTTGAGATAGAGGTAGACATGGGAGGGGTTGATGGAGGGAAGTGATGTGATTGGATTTTAATTAAAATTTAAACTTTTAAATAATAAAGTCTTGAAAAATTAAAAAGAAAAGATGCAAATAAAATTTGAGAGATTTTTGTCATTTCANAGANACCTAGTCGCTTCCAGATTTTCCTCAGTGTGGTTGGATAATCTTGGCTTCTGCCTTTTCCTCCTCATACTCNTCAGTCCTGCTCTAAACTCAGGCTGGGAGACCCCTTAGGTTCCCTCTTGGGAGGATGGAAGAGAGCCTGCCTCCAGTTGGCTCCTGTGAATGGTGGCCTCTGCCAGGTAGCCTGTCACTACCCACTGACACCTTCTACTGACATCCATGCTCTGGGGCCTCCAGATTCTTGGAGCTACTGTGTAAATCCCTGGCCCCACCTGAGAAAGTATCCCACCATGTGCTCAGAGCAAGGACCAGCACCCCCCACAGCCCCATGGAATTTGGTATAGCTCCGGGAGGCCTTCCTACCCCTGGCCCATCAGTACCGCTTTTGCCCATGTGTCTATTGACACAAACACAAAACTGAAGTCCATCACTACTTTCTGTTAGAAACCCTAGTGCACAGTTGCCTCTTATTAAAGATGAGGTGCGGGTGGGGGGCCAGGACAACCTTGATACAGGGGCAGGAGCTTGGTCCTGCCTCAGCTTGATGTGCCATGCTGTGTTGATTCCCATGGGAGGCCTGCCCCTTTCTGATTGGAGATGAAGGAGTGGATGGGAGTGGGGGTAGGAGTGAGGTGAGGGAAGGGAGTGGAAGGAAAAGAGGGAAGGGAAACTGTGGTCAATATGTAAAATAAATGAAAAAAATTAATAAAAAAAGATGGGGAGGGGCAAGGGAAGAAACATCACCTTCTCACCTTTTTTGAGTTCTACTCTACCTGACAGTAGGAAGTGCAAATCCCCTTCTGTGTGTATCTCAGTATCCCAAGCCTGCATGTAGAGCTAGCCTAGCTTGGATCTAAGGCATTTTCTTACATGATGACTCTAAGACAGACTCACATTAGATCCATCCCCAACCAAAAATATTGTCATAATCCCAGAGCTCTCTGACCCCACACCCAACCTGTCTGTCACTCGAGGTAGACCCAAAAAGGCAGTTGCCTTTTTCTCTGGCAGCAAATGGCACTGGGGCCTATAGGCTGCCACTTGTCCCTTGCTGTGACCATTTTCTTGCCATATCACCTGTCACTTTGCCCACAACCTTACCAGTTCCTATGNACCTGTTTTCATATTCTCCATAGCATCAAATACCAACTGTGATCATTTCCTATGATCTAATGTTATACTAGGTATCCTTTGAGAACATTCCCCCAAAGACTNATGTTCTAAAATCTTGGTCCCTGGTGGAGCTATGTTAGGAGATAATTANACCTTTAAAAGATGGGGCTTAGTGGAAGATAAATAGGTTTGAGGGATTAATGNAATGCTTNCAAGTCCCCACTCAGTTCCCATAAGGATAAATTATAAAAGAGAAGCCTGGCTTGTGTGAAATAGTTTCTAANACAACCTGGCATTACAGCCAAAAGAACCANTTAGCAAACATCCAAATGTTTTTTAAGTTCTTTTTTATGTTTTGTTGAGACACAGCTCACTGTATAGCCAAGACTGGCTTTAAATATAAGNTCCTTGGCCTCCCAAGTGCTGGGGGTATAGGCTGTTCTACCATATCTAGCTACTTAACCTTATTTTTGAATNTATAAACCAGGTCCAGTTCCTAGTATCCACATATTTACATTTATAAAGCNCACAAAAAGGCATCATTCCCATTGCTCTCTGTAGGTAGCTGTTGTNATTAATTTCTAGGTTAGCTTTCGGTGGTTNTTTGNATGAGAGTGGCCCCCATAGACTCATGTTTGGANACTTGGTCCCCAGAGGAACTATTTGGGAANGATTAAGTGGTGTGACCTTNTGGGAGGAAGTAGTCACTGGGGTTGGGCTTTGCAGTTTTAAAAGGCTCAGGTCATTCCCAGTGTCTCTCTCTTTCTGCCTTCAACTTTCAGGTCAACAGATGTGANCTCTCAGCTGTTCCTGCCACCAAGCCTTTGCTCTGCTATCATGGACTCTAACCNTCTGAAACCATAAGCCTCAAATTAAATNTTTTCTTTTATAAGTTGCATTGGTCATGACATTTTATTACAGCAATACTGAAGTAACTAAGACACCTTGTTTCTTGGTAAAAATGAGCAAATAGAAATAGATGTTTTGTTTCTCCTTTCTTGCACCAAAGTCTGCACTTTTATGCACTGTTCTGGACTTCTCTCTTTTTTATTTTTTCATTTACAGCAATTGTGGAAATTAATTCACATCAGCTCATAGAGATTTTTCTAATTCCATTATGGAACCATCATAAGTTATGGCACAAATCATCTCATCAGCTGTGGATTAATAAGCATTTGTGCTGCTTCCAATCTTTTATTGTAGAAATGGTGTCACAATAAATAGGCTGGCTGACTCTGGAGTGATGACTCGGCAGTCTAGAACCCCAGCTGCTCTTCCAGAGGAAGTTCAGTTCCCAGCACTGACATGTCAGCTAACCACCATCTGTAACTCCAGTTCCAGGGGATCTGAAGTCCTCTTCTGGCCAATGGGAACTGCACAGATGTGGTGCTCAGACATACATTCAGGCAAAACACCAATAGATATAAAATAAAAGTAAAAAATCTTAAAACAAACAAACAAAAACAAAAAAACCCAAATATACAAGTAGCCTGTGCTTAGTTAGTTAGTTGGNTTGTTTGTTTTGTATTTGTGGAGATGTATCTTTGGAGTAGGTTCCAAAGTGACTTTTCTGGGCCATCAGGATATCACATACCTACTTTTATTTCTTTAACTGGTTTAATATTTTCCCAAATTCTCCTCCATACCATTTTTCACCAACCAGAAAACTATGTCTATTCTCTGCTTGCCAACAAATTGGATTGGCAGTGTTCAGATTTTCTTCTATCTAGTTGAGCATGATTTAATATGACTTTATTTTTTAAAAAGATAACATTTTTCATGTTTAAAGTCCACATGCTTGTATCTATATCTTTTGTATAAATCATTCTGTTTGTTGACTTACCATTTGCTTCTAGACAAAATGGTTTTTGTCTCTTTTTCTTAATTTCTAAGAACTATTTATATATTAAGGATACGGTGTCTGCTACATCATCTGTCATCTTGTCCACAATTGATTGCTATGCACCTGAATTCATACCCTCAGTAATATCAAATACTATTTCCTATGATCTACAATATGCCTTTATGAGGAATACTATAAATATTTTATTATATTTTGTCATTTGTTGTTTGATTGTGCCAATTTTGTTTGCTATAGATCTTTGAAAATTGTCATGATAATAAATTTAACATATTTTTTTTTATTCCCTCACCCTGCAAGGGGAGCTCTTGAGGCCATAGGACCCCTAGACCTTCCAACCAGTCCCCCAGCCCCACCCAGGTAAACCTGAGCATAAGAGTCCCCAAGCTCTACCTTTTCCCTCTTCTTTTTCAGGAACCTTCTCTGGGGGATTTGCTGCCTCAACCCACAGCAGGTCAGAACTCGGGGAGGGTGTTCCAGCCCTAAGTCTGGACTTGTCTTTTGGAGTAAAATGTATGGTTATTTTCTAATTTTTTTTTAAAAGATGTTTTGAGACAGTCTCTTTACATAGCCCTGACTATTCTGGAACTCACTATGTAGACCAGGCTGGCCTAGAACTCACAGAGATCTGCTTGCCTCTGCCTCCTGAGTATTGGGATTAAAGATGTGAACCACCATGTTTGGCCTTGCTTTCAACACCCAAGGTAACTGCTAGCACATGCAGGAGGGAGGGGTCTGAGTTAGACAAAGAATCTACCTTTGAATGATAAACAACAACAACAAAATAGACAGACCAAAAAAAAAAGAAGAGACAAGTCACAGGATGCCATTGCAATGATTGGAACACAATCCACAGCCCCGTGTGGCAGCACCTTTAATCCCAGCACATGGTCTGAGTCTTCCATGGGAGGTTGCATGAGCAGATGATTTAAAAAGAAGTAGCTTTCCCCCTAGATTTTTATCTGGGCCCCCACTTTCTCTCCTCACCATCAAGAGATTGCCTGAGCTCCAATGACCCAGCAGACTGGAAGAAGACATATGGGGAAATCACGTTTCCAGTCTCTACCCAGGGTCTGGCTGTTAAACGGCCACATTTGGCTCCTGCCCCAGATGACTGGAGGGGAGGGAGAAATGGGAGAGAGGGGAGAAGGTAGTAGCTTAAGCTAACCCCGAGAACCCAAGGAAGGTCTCAGTACGGATGGAGTCTGCCTCCTCCTCTCTGATTCAGGACAGACAGGTGAGGCCCTGAGTCTGCTCCCTAGGACATGACAGCAGCTCTGCTCTGAATATTGAGATGGCAGGCAGGGATTATAAAAGAATTCACCCAGGTTTTCCTTAGTGCTTGTCTCTTTTTTTACATTTGGACCTGACACATTGTTTAATCTGATATGTGGTGTGAGGTTTGCTTCTGTGCTGTACCACTCTCTTTTTCCAGATGGCCATAGGGTGTCCGTGCACTGCCTTTTAGAGTCCATCCTGGTCCTGAGATGCTGCTGTCTTCACTATCAGCTTTCCACAGACGTCTCCAGAGCATCCGTCTAGACTTTCTCTCGTGTCCCTTTGTCTGTCTTCATGCACAGTGTGACTCTATTGTGTGTGGACTGTAGCATGTCTTGTTTGCTTCCTTTTTATTTTTGTTATTTATTGATTATTACCGGATCTCACTATGCAGACCTGATGGCCTGGAACTCGCTACTCAGTACAAAGAACAGATTGGCCTCCACACTCAGAGACAGGGATCCTACCTCTGCCTCTTGAGTGCTGGGATTAAAGGCGCTGCCACAGCGGGCTGTGGATTGTGCTCTAATCATTGCAATGGTATCCTGTGGCTTGTCTCTGTTTTGTTGTTGTNTATCATTCATGTCTGAAATTTGGGACTGACTTTCAAGCTCTAGGTTGAAAAAGAGTTGGTATTTTTCTTGGAATTGTCATATTAGCCTGGGGGATGGCTGGTATCTTTATGGTATGGAGTCATTCTCTCCTGTAGCAACACTCACACATAAGTTTTTGCATACATGTTCAGTTTTTCTTTAAATTCCCCACCCTCCCTCCACNATACTAATTGCTCTGGGTCTCCTGTCACCAAACTGCTCATGCGAACTTTGTCCTCTCAACAACTTCTTGGGTGTTTCTACGGTCTGAGCAGGTGGAAAGATTTCTCTAAGTGAAACCTACATTATCCTCCACATTAAAGGCTGTCTTAGTTAGGATTACTATAGCTGTGATGAAACACCATGACCAAGGCAACTTACAAGAAAAAGCATTNATTTGGGACTTGCTTATAGTTTCAGAGGTTAAGTCCATGATCATCATGGTGGGAAGCATGGCAGCAGACAGGCATGCATGGTCCTGGATTAGTAGCTGAGAGCTTACATCCTGATCCACAGGCAGGAGGCAGAGAGAGTGAGAGACTAACCATGGTATAGACTTTTGAAACCTTGAAGTCCACGCCCCAGTGACATATCTCTTCTAGCAAGACCACACCTTCTAATCCTTCTCAAATAGTTCCACTAACTGGGGACTGAGCATTCTAACATATGAGCCAATGGGGCCATTCTCATTCAAAGCACCATGAGAGCTGTGATTTAAATCTTAGGGCCATTCTCATTCAAAGCACCAGGAGAGCTGTGATTTAACTCTTAACTACCACTCTCTCCAAACCTTTCTCCCTGAGTCCTGCTGTCACAATGCCATTTAGTTTCCATCATGGCATTGGTAACCTGATGACACCTTTGATCTCTTTCCTCTGTGCCTGCCTATTGCCAATGGGCTGTCATCTTCTTCCTTCTGTGTGGCACTGCGTGTACCTTTCATTCTTACTGCCGAATCTCCTGGCAGGGATTTCCCTCTTTGCAAGATGCTCTTCTTAGAATCTCTTTTCTGCTGTCNTGTGAGAGCATTCTCATCCACTTCCATCAGGGCACTCCACGCTCTCAACCACACGAGCCCCATGAATCATTTCAGTCCAGCACAGACTTGTGACAGTAGCTGTCATCGCCTCTGAGCCAGCTGAATGTCACAGACCTGACAACACACCTTCCCCTCCAGTCTTTTCCTTCTATTTTACCAGTGTGTGTGACATCCTAGCCTTATGTGGTCACCTTTTAGCACCAGCTCTGTCTCTGACAGATTAAGAATTGATATTTTCTAGAAGCTTCTCCTGATTNGTTTTGTAGGTAGCCCAGCTTGTGTCATAATCTCNGAATCAACTGTCTCGGATCTCTTCCCACAGAGTTAATGAGGTGCTTCATAGCCTGGCTTTGACGTTCTAATTCCAAGCCGGTTATTTGCTGGCTGCATACCCCAAGCTGGTTTCTTCTTTCTTCTCCTTCCCTGTGCTCCAGCTTTCTCTGCGATCATCATGGTGCATAATGGTGCCTCCCACATAGTATCTATATAATAGTGCGTGAACTGGGCTTGAAAATCTTCAGAGCAGTGNCCCAAAGAGACTGAAAGTGCTGGCCGCTTTTACCCGTGCATTCAGAGTGAGTACTTATAATAGGTTACATGATGGAAGGCAGACAGATGAACTTTTATTACATTGGCAGAAGAGGGAGGCTTTTTAAAACTATGTTTTGAATGTATTAATTTTTAGAGTAGGCCAGTACAAAAGTTATAAAAGGCAAATCATATCCTCCTCTATCTCTTCAGCNATGTGCTTCTCCTTCCAAAGGAAGGGAGAATTCCGAGGCTTCAGTAGCTGTTTATTGCCGAGTGATGATTTTCACTGGACTANAGCTCTCTGGGGTTTGCTTATTTCTCATTCCCTGNAAGTTTCCTCTTTCTGTCCTTTTTGGTCCTGCTGTTCCCCTCAATAGAACACATTCCCCCAAACATCCTCTTCACTAATCTAACCCTACCACTCACTTATGCACTTAGGATATGTTCTAAGCCCCTAGGGATGCCTGAAGCCACAGATGGTGCCTAATCTGACACAAAGTACACTTTCCACCATATGTACACATCTGTGATCAGTTGAACTTATAAACTGGGCACAAGCAGACATTAACAGCAGTACAAATAAAGTCAGTTTATTACACTAAACTGTAATAATGAATTGTGTGGATGTGGTCTCCATCTTTTGAAAATCCAGACAAGATCAGGTGTGATGCACAGGCCTTAATCACAGGAGGCTGAGGCAGGGGGGTGGCTAGTTGGAAGGCAGTTTTCACTACATAGAGAGGTCCTGTTTCAAAGGGAAAAAGATCCCAGCCAAGCACTATAGTAATATTTTCATACAGTGGTCTACCTAGAGTAACAGAAAGCATGGGGAATGGTGGGGTGGGGGGAGCTTCTGTGCCTACCCTGCTCCAGGTCTGAGCACACCTCTTCACTAAATACCCCTTCACTGCCTTCTTGGTACCCATCTGCTTTATCCAGCTAGAAGTCACTGCTATCACACCTGAATTCATAGTCACAAGTGCCCTTTGATGCCATTCACCATCTTGTCTGACACAATTAGGGTTAATATCTTATTTTCTTCCTACCCCAAGAGACAGAGACCTCCTTGAAGACAGAGNTATTTCTCTCCATGGGTCCTCCACCTTGCACTCTTTGGTTCTATGCCATGTNTGTGAAACATACTCAATGTATGTTTCCACCACTCAAAAATGGATTCAAAAATCAGATGGAAGAGTATTCTAGAAACCAAAAGAGATATAGCCACAAAGTACCCCAAAGTAGATTCATTCCTAATNTCAGGGAGAAGAGATCTACAACGGGATGAATTAATAGACTATGGGAGTAGAAAATATGGACTAAAAGAAANGATACAGAAATTATNGTTCATTTTATTAGGTGGAGATTGCCCTTATCTTTAGGAGATGATAATGAAAAGTGAAGGTTCCTGTCTGCTGCTACTTATTTGCAAATACACAGCAAAATGAGAGAAAGGGAGAAAAAGAAGATGAAGAGAAGAAGGGAAAGGGGAGGAGAAAAAGGAGAAGAAGGAGAAGGAAGAAGAAGAGGAGGAGGAGAGGAAAAGGAGAGGGAGGAAGGGGGAGAGAGGAATGGGCAGGCAGAGGAGGAAGGTGGGCCGAAGAACAGAGCAAACTGGCCAAGCATCCACTGTGTGGCCCTTGCCCATGGGAAATCATTTGTGATGCTTTGAACTTGCCTGTACATTGAAAAATGTTTCAATAATAGCAACAAAATGAAACAGGGAAAGCGTACACTGTGGACTTGAGCTGAAGGAAGAGCTTTGGCCTATCTTTGCTTGAATTCCTTCCTGGCTCAGGGCCCCTACCTTTCACCTCAGAAACAGGGAATGGTTTTGGACCAGAATAATAGAGTCCCTCCTTTCCAGTGACACCTAATCCTCCTCACAGTGGGACGTGGAGAAGGCATTTGATCCAGGAGACATGTGCTCACTGAAGCTGACTTCATGCTCTGGCACACAGTGGTCCTNGGAATGCTGCTGCATGGCCGGGAGCCCCAGCATCCACACTGTGGGTTCAGACATCAAACAGGAGGCAGATAGCCAGGGAGGAAGCAGCTAGGCATCCCAGGGCTGGTGTCGAGCACCTGACCTCCTGAGCCTGCCTGCATTCCTGAGACACACTTCATTTTTTCCCAGCTCCTAAGGGATAAATGAAGCCCTGGGCTCCGGCTGTGGGGATTAGCTCTGCCTGTGTGATGGCTCAAAGAACAAGGGTTTCTCTGTTCCCCAGAGATGGCTAATAATATACTATATGTCATCTGTCCCCTGTTTATCAGAGGAAGAATTCCATGCCAAGAGAGCATCCAGTGTGCCCCAGAAAAGCTGCCTCTTCTGATGGCAAAAATATTCTTATCTCTAAGACTTNCTCTTTAGATANACACCTTAAAATATATTATCTGATCTCGTTCCCTCTCTGAAACTCAGTAAACACATATTCAGAACAATCTACTTAAGCTTACCACTTAGAAAGGCAGTCATCTCATTCCCTAATGCATTCAAGTAGAGAAGACAGCTTACATTTGACAAACCTTGGTGTGCNAAATACTCGAATACCCTATGGGACGCACCTAATAGTCCGTGAGATGCACATATCACTCTCATTTCACAGATGAGAGAACAGGTCCCAGAAGCACGATGTCCTATCCTACAGCTTAGGTGTGGGTGACTGGGGTGTATCTAATTCTCAGCCCCATGTTCTTCTGTAGTAAGCCATGCCCACCACTGCTCTGAGCACTTCTGCCTCTTGGTTCCTTCCNCACACTCTTTATGCTGCTTTCTGGGCCATGATTCCTGTTGTCATCCATGTTCCTCACAACTTCTGGAGGAGCAGCCCGATGCTGCTCTCTTCACAGCCCCTGGAACCTCCCCCTCTCTCCGGCCTCCAATTCCTTACATGTAAGAAAGANTGTTTAGCAAGTGACTTCGTGGATCTCTCAATGGGGCATTTTTGATGCCATCATACTCTCTGCTAGGCTCAGGATCTACATGATGGTGTCAAATGAGTCTGATGGCAAGAAGAAAGGATAGCTGACTTTGGAAAAGCAGTAGGTAAAAGCAACCTGCACGGAGTATTTCTCTTCTGAATCCCAGAGATGTTAATAGCTCTAGTTATGTAGATAATTGATGGCTATACAGGACAAGTCCCTCCCAACAAGTACTGTAGATGATGAAGAACCTGGAGGCAGGTTCTATCTCTCTGCCTGTGTATACCAATGTCTGAGACGTAGCCCCAGCCTCTTGCATTGTCTTTGGGAGCCTGCTAACATCTGTTCCCTAGGCGATGCCTTGCTGTCTCATGTCTGTTTTGCCCATGTCTTCCCAGGATCTGGACAACAGATAGCATGGAAGTTTGGGACAATGTGTCACTGGGCAGGAAATTCAGAGCCAGGAGCCCATGCTCTTTCAGATGATGGATGGACACTTCAGGAATGACCGTGCTAGAAGATGGACATTTCAGTCCAAACCGGAGTTAGAGGAGCAATGAGAAAGATGTGACTCCACAGTGGGCTGGGGGGGAGGGCGGGGGCAGCAAAGGGGTTGATGAGCCTCAGCATGCTCTCCAGTGACTTCCCTTGCCGGGCCTCACTGAACACATAAATACCTGCTGCTCTGATCTGAAATTCCCTAAATCTTGGAAACAAATCTCTGAAGTCTCTATGACTCGTCACCCATAATGTGATTTATGTTGGGGAAAGTCTATCTTCCGATTCCAGTGTATCATCTTGAAGCATCCTAGGTGGAAAGAGCATACAGAGCATGTCTAATAAATGCTGCTTAATGGAAAATGTTGCCCTATTTCTTCCCTTCCTCACCTGGCTTCCGTTTCTGAGCTGTGTGTGGGTAGGCTGGGAGGGGACAGTCCTCATCCTCAAATGGGATATATTGGCATGTGGTTCTCTATCAAATAAATTATGGGGTGCCCATTCAGCCACACACCCCAAAGAGTGGGTTAGGAAAGGGACAGCAGAATGGAAATAGAAAACAAAAATTAAAATATACCTTAATTCTTTTCTTAATTTTCCAGTCCTGATTTAGAAATGACAACATCTGTTAGACAATACCCACCCTCCCTTTCTCTGCAGGCCACNACCATCCCCCTNACCCCCNATCCTAGCTGGCAGCTGGTCTTTCCTAATTGGTAATATGTCTTGATAACCACAAGCCCTAAGCAGCTGTCACTCTGAATATGGGCTGGTGGCATAGCTCCCTGTCATTAACTTGCTTGTTGGTCCTACTGGTGCTTAAGAAAGGATTAAGTTAATAATGATAGTAATGAGACAGAAAGCAAAGAGAGAAAAGAGAGAGAAAGAAAAGGAGGAAAAAAAACCCCTATAATTCCATAGCACAAGTTTTACAGTTGAACTGCCCTGACACAACCTTTGGTTGTGGTGAGTCTGGCTCATAATCCCAAGGGGACTTCAACAGGTTCAATCTTTTTTTTAATTCATTTTCTCATGTGATGATATTTCTAAGCAAATAGCACAATGGAATGTCCCCTGTTCCCAAGTGGTCGTGGCTCCCACTCATTTCCAGGGTGGGAAGGCCTGCAGGATGGAGCCAGGCAGGGCTCCTAAAGCAAAGACTATCCCGTTTTATCAGGTGAGGAAACACCAAGCCTGAATTCAGAGCAAGGCATCTCAAATTCCCAGCTTTCTACAGTTGGGAAAATGGTTTCGGACCCTGCTCATTTCTATATATACTTTTCCCTTGGCAACNACAAAAAATACGTGTGGAAGGGGCCAGTTCTCAGCTTGTGGTGTCACTCATTCTCTTTCCAAATATAGAGAAAGAATGAGCCCAGGGGGTTAGTGGTGGCCTATAAAAGCCCAGGGGGGTGGCTACTCCTCTGTGGCTCACTCTGTCGTGGTCAGAGGTAAGTGGCAGTACTTTCCTTGTACCTCTTTTGGCCTTTGCTGCTTCTACACCTAGTTCATCTACTGCTCTGGGCTGTGGCCCTGCCTGGCTTTGTCACATAAGGTGGCCCTCATTTCTCTTCTCAACGTGTTCTCAAGGAACACGGGTGGAGTGAGCTATGAGGCTCGGTGCCCAGCTGCCTGCTGCCTCGAGCAGGTCATCAATGCTGGGGTCCTGATTTCTCCTCCTCTCACTCTTTCTTTCTTCTGCTTGGGAAGGATCCTGTTGGACACATGTGGGCCTGTCCACCATGGCTTGACGGTCTCCTGTTGCCTCTCTGATCCACGGAGTGGGCAGAGGACTCTGNACTCCCTATCTGGACTCCATACCTGTTGGGTGTTTAGTCGCTTCAAGACCACATGTTGTGGTCACCAAGTTTAAATTAGTCAATCTCAGCATTGTCTCTGATCTCAGACAACCAGGAGGCNTGAGCTCACCTGCCAACAGAAGCTTTTATTGGCAGGGACTCAGTCTATTTAGAATCCTCGCCCTATTCACAATGGACGATTTCGCAGTTTGAAGAAACTATCAGGGTGGGCTGAGAGAGCCAGCCTGCCAGCTCCTAGCTGGAGGCCATGATCTATCTGCTCCTGTAGCTTGCCTCAGGGATAAAAGGCTCCTTATAACTGTCTAGGCTTTGTGTGTGTGAGTTGAGTCTCATCAAGACCTGGTTCAACACAGAAGTAGATATCGCGCATCTCTGAGCTTCCCTGTGCATACTGTTGCAGGTCCCATAGCTCCACAGCTGCTGCTGTTTTCTGCTGTCCTGTGGGTGTGACTCAGGTGAGAATTAGGCCACGTCCCTGGACTTCAGGAAGTCTTCAGGTAAACCCAGATCACCCAGCGCTCCCTCATCCCAGTGAGCATTTAAACACAGACTAGGCTTCAGGGAGGGAGGGAAAGGTCCTTCCTNCCCAGGGCTGCAGCCAGAGGCGCCTATCTATTCTTTGTGGGTTGTTTTTTTTAAAACAGGAGCTCACTATGTAGCCCTGGATGGCCCAGAACTCACTAGGTAGACCAGGATGACTTCCAACTCACAGAGATTCACCTGCCTCTACCTCCTGAGTGCTAGGGTTAAAGGCGTGTGCCACCATGCCTGGCCTTCTGTCTATTCTGAGTGTGGGAGGAAGAAGCCATCCCATCTTAAAACTGTTCAAAATTGCCTCTTTCATTTCCTGTTCCGTATAAAGAATGCCTTTATTTATTTATTTATTTATGTATTTATTTATTTATTTACTTTTCATGGTATTTATTTTGGAATATTCTGTCTGCCATATGCACATCTCAGAAGAGGAAAGTATNGAGAGTGGGATTTCAAAAGCTCAGATTGAAGGAATTGAGACACTTGGATTAAACAGACTCTATCTAANCCCACAGCATACAGTAGCAACTCAACAAATATGAGCTGATTACGTTTTCCCAGTGCTGACTCCTTGTGTGAAGCCCCACGAGGCATGGAACAGCCCAGGTCTCCTCGACCCAATCTGAAAGGCTTCCATGGACAGCAGGGGGGCAGGTTGATATACCAGGATGGGCAGGAGGCTGCCTGCTGCCTGGCTAGGGAGCAGCTGGTCTGACCGCTGGGTTTGTTCTGCAGCTGACGCCATGAGTAGCGACTCTGAGATGGAAGTGTTCGGCATAGCCGCACCTTTCCTCCGCAAGTCNGAAAAGGAGAGAATCGAAGCCCAGAACCAGCCCTTTGATGCCAAAACCTATTGTTTTGTGGTTGACTCGAAGGAAGAATATGCCAAGGGGAAAATTAAGAGTAGCCAGGATGGGAAGGTCACCGTGGAGACGGAAGACAACAGGGTAAGGTGTTTGCTCTTTTTCTTCCTCAGTGTGACCCAGCTCCTCACATTGTTTTGCATAAGCATCTACCCCCTCCTCCACCCACTTCCAGAGCCAGGGCCTGGGTCTGGAATTCAGCATCTGAACCAGTGTTAGGTATCCAGACACTGGGAGAAAGCAGAATGCCCTGGCCTCTGTAGCCAGATGGGAGATGGGTCCGGCAGTGGCTGACCAAAGCATTTAATTTTGGGTGTCTTTTGTCACTGTTTGCATTGTCCTGGGCCAGAGAANCAGCTTCATTGTCTCAAGGGCTGAGTGCTTCTGGAGCACCCACCGTTTGTAGGTTCCCCCAGTTCTGTCAATGGTCATCTAACCAAGGAAGGTAAGGGACCCTGGAGGACCACAAGGTCAGCNTCAAGAACCAGGCTCTCTGTATCTGGAATGGGAAGGGCAATTGAGCCCACTGTCTTCTATGGGAGGAAGGGAGGAAGTTGGGAGTTGAGAAAATCCTGAATCTGGAAATGTTACAAGGAAGAAAACNAAAGAGCTGTGGGTATGGCTCAATGATAGAACACGTGCAGGGTCCTGGATTCAGTCACCATGTGTGTGAGGGTGTATGTGATGGAGGCAGAAGCAGAGTCAGGGACAGAGAAGATGGAAGAGATGAAGGCAATGGCATCATTCAGTGNNGCAGGGAGGAAAGAGGCAGTGCAAGGATGGAAGCTTCCAGAAGGAACCTCTACATATTCCACATAAAGAGGCTGAGAATGGGCTTCCGGAGCAGAATGGAAGGCAAAAGCCAGACTCCATGTAGGAAGATCACAAGGACTAGGGAGAACATGCCTGAGNGGGCACAGGAGAACCCATGGCCCAGGGTGGCTTAAGGGAAGCAGGGAAGAAGGCAGCTTTCTGGCCCATACTGCTCAGGGATTGGCTATTTCCAGAGTCACTCCAAAGAGAAAGAGGGCAGGGCTGACAGGCCCATGACAGGCCGTCCACAGAGGGAAAGCCCCAGGACTTGGTGGTGAAAGTCTCCCTCTCAAGGGNTGCTAGGGATGCTGCAGAAAGGGAAGGGTGGGCCAGCAGCTCTTTCCCACAGGCAGGGAAGGTGGCAAAGGAAGGAGGATGGGGGTCTCAAAGCTGGACAGCTGTTTCTACAGGGCAGCAAAGTTGGCAGGCCCTATGGGTACCAAACCAGGGACACAGTGTCTCTTCTCTCATTTCCTGTTGTCTCTGATCAGGCCTGCTGCAGAGATGCCCTTTTCTCTGAGCAGGTCGGAGAACTACAGGGACAGCCAACGCCACAGCCAAACAGCTTCCTTTGGCTCCCATTCTGTGTCACAGGCCCCACCTAGTCCTCAGAGGTCCTCTTTCATCACTTCTCTCACTGTCCCCCAAGCCTAGGCCCATCAGATAGAGAAAAAGTCCTGAGTGGTGGGAACAGAACATGCTATACCGCCACCGCATGTCATGGTAACCTTTTTTTTNCCTCACTGTCACCCAAGCATTCCTTCTGCTCACCTGGTTTGCAGTCTCTCCCAGGGTGCCAGACACCCACAGCTGTCCAATGGCTGGGGAACGTTAGATAAACCTCATGACTCTTCCCTTTCAGACCCTGGTGGTTAAACCAGAGGACGTGTATGCCATGAACCCCCCCAAGTTCGACAAGATCGAGGACATGGCCATGCTCACTCACCTGAACGAGCCCGCCGTACTGTACAACCTCAAGGACCGCTACACATCCTGGATGATCTATGTCAGTGGCTACTCGCCAACAGGCTTTCCTGAGGCGTCAGATATGGAGGGAGGGCCGGGGAGGGCGGGGGAGGGCGGGGGGAGGGGAGCCTTCAGAAGAATCCTCTTTGACTGGCCAAAGGAGAGGAGATGGGGTAGGGAAGAGAATGACAAGAAAGATGGAAAAGCAAGAGCTGGATGGGATAGGAGGAGCGGGGCCTGGAGGAAGGGAGGGAGGGAGGGAGGAGGGAAGTTAGAGAGAAGGAGCCCAAAGAGCAAGAAAGCTGAGGTCACGGTGGGGTCAGCATGGTACTAGCTGTGGGAGGACTGGCTACTTTCCTCTTTGAATTTCAGTTGCTTCACCCATGAATAGAAATGATCTCTTCTTTATGAGTTATCAAAAGAAGCCTGGGATAATAGTATATGTATGTATGTATCTAATATATACATATGTATTTATGTATGCATGTATGTATTTTTTTTCCTCCCATAGACCTATTCAGGCCTCTTCTGTGTCACCGTCAACCCCTACAAGTGGCTGCCGGTGTACAACCCTGAGGTGGTGGATGGCTACCGAGGCAAAAAGCGCCAGGAGGCCCCGCCCCACATCTTCTCCATCTCTGACAACGCCTACCAGTTCATGCTGACAGGTGTGTTTTCAAGGAAAAAGTATGGAGATGGGGAGTGGGAACTAGACAGACTCAGGGCCACTCTGGGGTGAAGCTCTAGNGAAGGAGGGGCAAGGAGGAAAGAGGTCCTTAGGGGCCAGAGTGAGGAGTTTGCATTTNGTGTAGGTATTGGTTAGACCATAGGAAATAAATACCCTTATGGATCAGAAACAAAGACCGACCATTTTAGATGGTTCAACCTCAGAGGATGAGAGGCCTCAGTTTTCATCAAGGGCTTAACTTCTTTGAGTCTCATTATCAGGACAGAAGCTCTTTAAATCTCCATCTATGACTAAGCAGACAAACAAAATATAAATAAGTAAATAAATAAAGGGAAAAGGGCCAGAGCAGCTGCAACCTATGGCTTGCGNGATGGATGCAACNTCTTCGGACATAGCNATCAGCTCTGTTTTCTTCTCCTTTGACAGATCGTGAAAACCAGTCTATCCTGATCACGTGAGTATCCCTGCTTAGAGAGGTTTGGTAGCTGGGGCCAAGGATGCCATTCCCTCAGCTCTGTTCATTAGACAGATCTTGGAGCAAAGCCCATGGTGAAAAGACAGTTGGGGATGGGAAAAAGCCTCAGAAAACTAGAATTACCCATGCTTGGATCAACTAAGGCAGTAGCCGGGGTCCTCTACCGCTCTGTGTGTCACAAGCGTTGAAGACATCTTAGGGTGCTGGTTTATGAACAGGACTAATTTCTTTGTCCTTCCATCCTTCTAAATAGCGGAGAATCCGGGGCCGGGAAGACGGTGAACACCAAGAGGGTCATCCAGTACTTTGCAACAATTGCAGCCACCGGTGACCTCGCCAAGAAGAAGGACTCCAAAATGAAGGTGGGCAAGGGACCAAAGAAAAGAGAGTGGGTTAGGATGCAAGAGCCTGGGGACAGCNTGTGGTTGACCNTGGGTTGATCCTGTGAGTTCTTAGCAGATGAGANGCTAAGACTTTATAAGNGGGTGGATCTGNGGATAAGTCAGAGAGCTTGTTTCTTCAGGGTGGCCTCACAGCCTGAGAGCGCTGTGAGGAATACATATCCCCTGACTCAAGTCTTCAAGGCTGTGAGAGGAGGACAAACAATCTCACTAACTAGAGGATCAAGTTAAAGTATGTCCACTCAAGAGATTCAGCTGCTGACAAGTCCAACAGAGATGCAGAAGTGTTTNGAGGANGGCATGGTTGGGCTTGCAGTTGTCAAGTCAGGGAGGGAAACCCCAGCATTGCTGGAGCAGCCGGGAAGCCAGGCAGGCAGGCAAAACAGAGCAGATGACGATTATTTTTGAACCCCCATTTTGTGGCTTACAAACACATTTTCCCTTCCTCTCTGGTTCTCTTGCTTAGGGGACACTGGAAGATCAAATCATCAGTGCCAACCCTCTGCTGGAGGCCTTTGGCAATGCCAAGACCGTGAGGAATGACAACTCTTCCCGCTTTGTGAGTCTGACCTTGAGTATGATGGATAGCTCTTTAGCCTGCAGGACAGTNAGGGCTCCTGAGCTTGGGGAACTTACAGACCATGGGAAGAGACAGTGAAAGAAGCAAATACATAGGCCACATGTATGTGAGGTTCAAAAAACCTCGCTGTAACTGAGAAACTGGGGACCAGGTCCCCAACAGACAGGGCTGGCTGGTAAGGGCTTTCTGGGGGTTGGGCACATGAGCCAAAAGCTGCTGGGTAAGGAAGGGGATGAGTGGAAGAGTGGCTACATGTTCCCTGAGGTGGGAATGGTGTGTGGAACACTCCTACAGAGGACCCATGTGACAAGTGGGGAGAGAGAGGGAGCAGAGACCTGTCACTAACAAGAGCATTAGCCATAAGAAAGGCTTTGAGTATTACCTTAAGCACAAGAGGAAGGATTCTGTAAACAGGATGTGACNTGGTTTGTCACCCCAGTTAGTTCATTAATGAGATATAGGGAGTGTCGGAAGAGGCAGACACACCAAATGGAAGAAAGGGGGAGGGAGAGAGGGAAGACACACTTCAGTTCAGACTACCGAGGGAGAGGCTCCTACGGGCAATGCTCAGGCATCTGCTTCCCAGCCATGGAAGGATCTGGTCTCCTCCCCACAGGGCAAATTCATCCGCATCCATTTTGGCACCACTGGGAAGCTGGCCTCTGCAGACATTGAAACTTGTAAGTGTGCTCAGTGGGACAAGTGAGTTCTCACAGCCACGGGGAGCAGCGTGGACCACAGACCTGTGCTTCTATTCCAGATCTGCTGGAAAAATCCAGAGTCACCTTCCAGCTGAAGGCTGAGAGGAGCTACCACATCTTCTACCAGATTCTTTCCAACAAGAAGCCTGAGCTGATTGGTGAGGTGATGGTGGTGGAGGGGTGGGTGTGGAGGGAAGGAAGTCGCCTTTGGGCTTTTGGATCTTTAGACCCAAGAGAGTTAGTTGCACCTATAAGTGACTCTACAGCCAATGGGGATTTATATCAGCCATGGGATATGGCTTTTCAGGTAGAACTGTACCATTTTTAAAAATTATGTAGTATTCATGTGAGTATGTGTGCAGATGTGCACGAGTGTCCGTGGGTGTACATGCACATTTGTGCATATAGAGGCCTAAGGCTGACTGTGAGTGTCTACCTCAACCTTAATATTAAGGCAAGGTCCCTCACCAAGGATGGAGCTACTCTAGCTAGCATGCTGTTAGGACCNCTCCTTCTGCCTCTTCAGTGCTGGGATTACAGGCNGACCTCAACATCCAGCTAGCTTTCATATGAGTTTTGGGGATTCGAATTCCAGTCCTTATGCTTACATAGCAAGCACTTTACCTGCTGAGCCGTCTCCACAGCCTGACTGTACCAACTTGAAAAATCTGATCAGATGTGCTGTCATAGGGCAAAATCGTTATTGGTACCATGGCAGTCTTTGAATAATTAAGCGCTTAATGGTCCTTGAGCGCCCTCTTGTGTTTCCACACGGGACCTACCTTAGCCACATAAGGCCAGTAGCATAAACTAGGTAGCAGCCCGGCTAGGGAGGTCATTCTGCCTCTGGATTTGTAGCTGACAGAGGCCTCTGTGCTCACTANCTTCTTTNCTTTCTGTCTGTATCAGCTAAGCCTTCTGGGCTCCAGCCTGCAAACAGGCTTCCGGTTTCCAGGCAACTTCAGAAAAGGCTATCCGAAACAGCCTATGCTTTCCCCAGCCTGGATTCCTGTGCTGGCACACACTCATCCAGTTTTCCTTATTCACTGTCCCCAATCTATGCTGGCATGCAACACTCATTTGCAAAGCAAAAAGACAGACATGCTTTTCTAGGTTTCTCCACTTACATGGCCCCGGAGGACTACAAAGTCTCCCCTAGATTATGTTTTCTGTCACGACCTGAGCATTGTGAAGCTGTCTGGGCTCTAGAGAGTTCTACTTCTACATTTAACTTTGACCCCAGTCGCAGGTCAGGGTTCAGGTGTTCAATTCCACCTGTTGGATTTTTCATTACACGTGTGTGAATCCCTCAAACATTTATTGTTTCAGAGTTGCTGCTGATTACAACCAACCCTTATGACTACCCGTTCATCAGCCAGGGTGAAATCCTGGTGGCCAGCATTGACGACGCCGAGGAACTCTTGGCTACAGATGTAAGAAGGACCAGAGCGAGGTGGGAGAACCTCTCCACAGTGAGGGTAATGGACAGACAAGCTGTTCTTTCCATTGCAGAGTGCCATTGACATCTTGGGCTTCACCCCAGAGGAGAAATCTGGACTATATAAACTGACAGGGGCCGTGATGCATTATGGGAACATGAAGTTCAAGCAGAAGCAGCGAGAGGAGCAGGCTGAGCCTGATGGCACTGAAGGTACATTGTCACCACAGCAGGCTACAGAGCCCGAGCAGAGGGGTCATTGTCCTGGGGCCATCCAGAGCCTCTTTGGAAAATGATTGTTTTTTCCCCCTCTGGAAGGTGGAGGAGCTTTTTCTGGGACTGTAACGAGATAAGAAACTATCACCACAAACTTAAAAAAACTAATTAGTTTTGTGTGTGTGTATGTGTGTGTGCACACACATGCATCCTACATATAGCTCATGTGTGGAGGTCAGTGCACAACTTTCAGGAATTGGCTCTCTTGTTCCACAAGGAGAGATCAAACTCAGTTGCCAGGAGTGGTGGCCCATGCCTGTGCCCCTACCTGCTGAGCCATCTCTCTGGCCCCTCCACCCATTTCTGCTGAATTCCTAGGAAGGTCTTATTCCAGATGCAATGTGAAATGGCCAGGGCTTTCTGGAACCAAATCTTGCTGCTTCATGAAGTCTCCCACACTCTCTGACTTATGTAGTGTCACTGGTCCCACACAGATATTTAAGGGATGAGGAATATGAAAATGCCAAGATGAANCATCTCAGTGGCTTTCCTCCTACCTCACTGAACATAGTCTTTTCTTTCTGACCAGTGGCCGACAAGACAGCCTACTTGATGGGCCTGAACTCTTCAGACCTCCTCAAAGCCTTGTGCTTTCCCAGAGTGAAAGTCGGGAATGAGTATGTTACAAAGGGCCAAACTGTGGACCAGGTAAGGAGCTGCCTGGAGGCCAGGAGGGCNCTGGGGCCCTGATGATCACTGCCTTCTTACTGGTTTGCTGGCCTTTCCTCCAACAGGTTCATCATGCCGTGAACGCGCTCTCCAAGTCTGTTTATGAAAAGCTCTTCCTGTGGATGGTCACTCGGATTAACCAGCAGCTAGATACGAAGCTCCCAAGACAACACTTCATTGGGGTTTTGGACATCGCGGGTTTTGAAATTTTTGAGGTTGGTTGTTATTTATGTCTTCTCATATCTTTGTATAGGAAGCTTTCATAACCCTAAAGCGGGGTCACTGAGATGGTTTTCTTGTAGGAAGGATAGAAAGAGTGAGTCGGGTAAGAGAGAAATAGCNTATCATGACAGTTTGCATTGTTTTTAGGCAGTTGAAGAGGCTGGGGAGATGGTTTAGTCAGTGAAGTGCCTGCCTTGAAGGTAGGGAGACCTGACTGAGTGTGATGCCTAGAATACAT
>LZPO01097376.1:71343-84388 GCA_001675575.1 Neotoma lepida | reverse complement strand
AGCCTGGAGCAGCTGTGCATCAACTTCACCAACGAGAAACTGCAACAGTTTTTCAACCACCACATGTTCGTGCTGGAGCAGGAGGAGTACAAGAAGGAAGGCATCGAGTGGACGTTCATCGACTTCGGGATGGACCTGGCCGCCTGCATCGAGCTCATCGAGAAGGTATCCTACTCCGTCTGCTCTGAGCCTCCTTCCCATGCACTCCGCTGTTCATGTTTACTCAGATGCCTTTGCCTCACCTTCAATCCAGCCAATGGGCATCTTCTCCATCCTGGAAGAGGAGTGCATGTTCCCCAAGGCGACAGACACCTCTTTCAAGAACAAGCTGTATGACCAGCACCTGGGAAAATCCAACAACTTCCAGAAACCTAAGGTGGTCAAAGGCAAGGCCGAGGCCCACTTCTCCCTGATTCACTATGCGGGCACTGTGGACTACAGCGTCTCAGGTTGGCTGGAGAAGAACAAGGACCCCCTGAACGAAACAGTAGTGGGGCTGTACCAGAAATCCTCCAACAGACTCCTAGCGCATCTCTACGCCACCTTTGCTACAACAGATGGTAACTAACAGACCCCAGACATGGGGGNGGGGCTTTGTCCTCACAGGATCATCTCCCTTTTCCCACAGCACCCAAAAGACTTGGTAGATCTATTGACAGTGCCTGGCCCTTTTTGTGTCTTACAGCTGACAGTGGGAAGAAGAAAGTCGCTAAGAAAAAAGGTTCTTCCTTCCAAACGGTCTCTGCACTTTTCAGGGTAGGAAATTTTTGAGTTAATCCATCCATAGTTCACTGAAGTCATCACAAAATGGGCAATGTGGAGATCCTAGACNTGATTTATTCAAGGGTAGTGATGTTGCCCGAGTCTGATGGCTGTCACTGAGTGAGGTCAATTGACAGCCTGGCAATATGCAGATGAGGTTTAATACATATGGGGCCAGAATTTATTTCCATTTTGTACTATAACTAGCAGGGGTGGCCAGTTAAGGAAGTGAGTTCTCAGTTCTAATGATCTAGTTGCCTTCGGGATACCTGAAATAGCCCCTCCAGGCACCCGGTAGAGACAGACACATTTTTCTGCGTTGATTTGGGAAACCACTTTGTGGTCAGTGATCATCATGCAACCAGGGAGAAAGATGACTGAGGTAGGTCACATTTCCCTGTCCTTAGGACCAGAAGTGGTTCAGACTTCAGATTTTTTTTTGGACTAATCCATATA
The DNA here is from genome assembly GCA_001675575.1 of Neotoma lepida. NCBI lineage: Eukaryota > Metazoa > Chordata > Mammalia > Rodentia > Cricetidae > Neotoma > Neotoma lepida. Next base: position 83,170 of record LZPO01097376.1, on the reverse strand, counting down.
TAAAATGAGATTTCTCAAATATGGGACCCAACTCTAAACACNAAATCCATCTGCCTTCCATATATGCCTTATGCAGGTAGGATGAAGGTAATTTTACAAGATATCTGAAGCATACTGCTGTTTTGCCTCCATAGGGTAGAACATTCTTTTTGTGTGCCATGCTGGTACTCAAAAAATTTCAGACTTCTAAAAAGAGAAAAGGTTCAGGTTTTAGAGCATTTTAGATTTTCAAGCTAGGAATATCCAAGTTGTGTCAGTTGTCTGTATGTCCAGACTCGGGATTATTCAAGGACAGAGTTAGTTTCACAATTCTTAAGTTGAAGCCATAGATTTTAGTTTTTTACCACCAGCATGTATTTGTCTCTGTGGAAGTTTGTAGCAGGCTGCCAAAGGAAATCTTTTTTCTTTTAGGAAAACCTGAACAAGCTGATGTCCAATCTAAGAACCACGCACCCTCACTTTGTACGCTGTATAATACCCAATGAGACCAAGACCCCAGGTGAGACACCTGCCGCCCCTCCAGGTGCTGCTGAGTCTGTTAGGACTTCCAAGTGAAGCTCAAGTATGTTGCCTGTGTTCTCAGGGGCCATGGAACACAGCCTGGTCCTGCACCAGCTGCGGTGTAACGGGGTCCTGGAAGGCATCCGTATCTGCCGGAAGGGGTTCCCCAACAGGATCCTGTATGGGGACTTTAAACAAAGGTACATNGTCAAAATTTTTGTTTGTCCTTTGAAAAGGATAAGGACTGGAATCCAAGGAAAGATAACAGAGGAAAAGAGCCATTTCAAAAGAGTTGTGATTTGTCTTCCACAAATCTTTCTTCGTGAAAGAACCTACTGCTTGGTCAAGGTTCACATCCTTGTATCTTCCACATTTCTCTGGAACTTGTCTGATATATAACAGGGAAGGGAAAGAAAGCCCTGGCCCAAGAGCCCCAAGGCCTATGTTCCAGGCTACTATCTAGAGATGTGACTATGGGCAAGCTTCTTTANTTCCTGGGAACTAAGCTTTCTGGTCTATAGGAAGAGAGGCCTGTGATCACCAGTCTTTGCCAGCAGCCTGTGATCATTTCTGTATCCACAATGACAGATATCGAGTACTAAATGCCAGTGCCATCCCAGAGGGCCAGTTCATTGACAGTAAGAAAGCTTGCGAGAAGCTCTTGGCTTCCATTGACATTGACCACACACAGTACAAATTTGGCCACACGAAGGTAACGCATTGATTCTGCCTCATGCTGTTAGCCTTTGTGTCTTCTTAACACAATGAGCCAGATGGCTCATTCTTCTTACCCATCCTCCTGAAGGTGTTCTTTAAGGCCGGCTTGCTTGGAACCCTGGAAGAGATGCGGGATGACCGCTTGGCCAAACTGATCACCCGGACTCAAGCTGTGTGCAGAGGGTTTCTCATGCGCGTGGAATTCCAGAAGATGATGCAAAGGAGGTAGAGCAGGGTCTTTGCTTAAGCATAAGCTCTTTGGGAGAAGGGGGAAGAGAAAATCCCTTGTAGAAATGAGCAACAGTTTTTTTTTTCCTTTCTTCTCAAATTACGTTTTATTTATTTATTTATTTATTGCATTTGTGTGTGGGGACATGTATGCCAAGGCAAACTTGTAGGAGTCAGAGGATAGCTTGCAGGAATCAGTTCTTGCCCCCACCATGTGGGGCCTAGGAATCAAAATCAGATCATTAGGCACCTTTACCTGCTGAGCCATCTTGCTGGACCATTCTTTGTTTTCAGGGAGTCCATCTTCTGCATCCAGTACAACATCCGCGCCTTCATGAATGTCAAGCACTGGCCCTGGATGAAGCTCTTCTTCAAGATCAAGCCCTTGCTGAAGAGTGCAGAGACNGAGAAGGAGATGGCCACCATGAAGGAAGAGTTCCAGAAAACCAAAGACGAGCTNGCCAAGTCGGAGGCGAAGAGGAAGGAGCTGGAGGAAAAGCTGGTCACCCTGGTACAGGAGAAGAATGACCTGCAACTTCAAGTCCAGGCTGTACGTCTTTAGGAATTTTGCTGTGTCATATTCCAGATTTGATTATGATTTCAGGAAAGCTAGATTAATGAGGGTGGGGTTTGGGTGGGTGCTGGGATTTACTTGGAGTCAGAGAGGACTTCATATAGGATGAAAGACAGCAATATCTCAAACCTTTGCTCCTTAAAGGGAATTGTGATTTCTTTTTAAAGGAGAGTGAAAATTTGTTGGATGCCGAGGAACGATGCGACCAGCTAATCAAAGCCAAATTCCAACTGGAGGCCAAAATCAAGGAGGTGACAGAGAGAGCTGAGGATGAGGAGGAGATCAACGCTGAGCTGACCGCCAAGAAGAGGAAGCTGGAGGACGAGTGCTCAGAGCTGAAGAAAGACATCGACGACCTTGAGCTGACACTGGCCAAGGTTGAGAAGGAGAAGCATGCCACAGAGAACAAGGTTGTCACTCCTCTGTTGTTTCTCTCCAGCTCCATTCACTCATTTTGAACCAAGCTCTGTTTCTTCTTCTAATTTCTTGTGGCTTTTTTTAGGTAAAAAACCTTACTGAGGAACTGGCTGGGTTAGATGAAACCATTGCAAAGCTAACAAGGGAGAAGAAGGCCCTCCAAGAGGCCCACCAGCAGACCCTGGATGACCTCCAGGCTGAAGAAGACAAGGTCAATTCTCTGAGCAAGCTCAAGAGCAAGCTGGAGCAGCAAGTGGATGATGTGAGCAGAGGGCATTAGTCTCAGGAGTCTTGAACTCCTGAGTGGAAGAGCCCTGGGCAGGGGCTGGTTGGGCTGTCCCCTTGGAAATCATTTGATCCTAAAGGGAAAATGATGCCTTTTGCAGCTGGAGAGTTCCCTAGAACAAGAAAAGAAGCTACGTGTGGACCTGGAAAGGAACAAAAGGAAGCTGGAGGGAGACTTGAAGCTCGCCCAAGAGTCCATATTAGATCTGGAGAATGACAAGCAACAGCTGGATGAGCGGCTCAAGAAGTATGTCCCCCAAACACAGCTCCCATTCTGTGAGTGGCTGGGGATCCCGTCCTCACGCGTTCTCTATGTCCTGCCACAGGAAGGACTTTGAATACAGTCAGCTGCAAAGCAAAGTGGAGGACGAGCAGACACTGAGCCTCCAGCTTCAGAAGAAAATCAAAGAGTTACAGGTAGGAGGCCTTCCGCTCTTGCTTGCCCTTGTCAAACACTCAGAAACATGGGTGGTGTCTGCTCAAAGCCATGTAGAGCAGGTGGGGTAGGACCGTGTGGCTGCCAGCCTCATGGGACCTAACTCTGCCAGTCGTGATAATGATGACCATGTTGCTCAAACTTGCAATAAAATGCACAGAGGTGAATGGAGAAATTTCCAGGGTAGTGACCATATTGGCACAGGAAAGATTTGTTTGGAGGAAAATTTAGCAGCATTTATGTTTCTCCGTCGGTGGGGGAGAGGGGTAATCCATGAGCAGATTCATCTGGTGGGAATAAAACCTCATCTGCTCAATCATCATCATCATCATCATCATCATCATTATCATCATCATCATCATCATCATCATCACAAACTAATTTTATATATTAATGGGCTTCCGTGTGCTCATTCATCACATGCATACACTGTGCACTAACTCAGCCCCCTCTTAACTGCTTTCCCTACCTTCCTAACCTTCAGCAATTACTGTTTCATATTCAGATCGACTTAAACGAATTCTTCACATGAAAACGTGCACTACGGGTTTTTCTGTGTCTAGTGTCCTCTATTTTGTGGCAAATGGTAGGGCTTCAATTTTTTTTTTTAGTCGAGTAATATGTCACCATTTAAGTGAAGGGCATTTGCTTCATGCACTCGTGGGTTGATGGCACCTACTCGGATGCCACGTTAGCTGTTGTGAATAGTGACCCCGAGAGTCTCTTGAGGAAACTGGCTGCCCCCTACAGGCTCGCATCGAGGAGCTGGAGGAAGAGATAGAAGCAGAGAGAGCCACCCGGGCCAAGACAGAGAAGCAGCGCAGCGACTATGCTCGCGAGCTGGAGGAGCTGAGCGAGCGCCTGGAGGAGGCGGGAGGGGTCACCTCTACCCAGATTGAACTGAACAAGAAACGCGAGGCCGAGTTCTTGAAGCTGCGCAGGGACCTGGAGGAGGCCACCCTGCAGCACGAGGCCACCGTGGCCACCCTGCGGAAGAAGCACGCGGACAGCGCCGCCGAGCTGGCGGAGCAGATCGACAATCTGCAGCGGGTCAAGCAGAAGTTGGAGAAGGAGAAGAGTGAGTTCAAGCTGGAGATCGACGACCTCTCCAGCAGCGTGGAGAGCGTTTCCAAATCCAAGGTGAGGGGCCAGGTGGGCAGGTCCAGAGAGGACACCTGCAGTGGGTCAACCTAAGGCCGCCTGCAGACCTCCCTCCCCCTTCCAATCCTCAGGCCAATCTGGAGAAGATATGCCGAACTCTGGAGGACCAGTTAAGTGAGGCCAGGGGCAAGAATGAGGAGACCCAGAGGAGTCTGAGTGAGCTGACGACACAGAAGTCCCGGCTGCAGACCGAGGCGGGTGAGCCATCCCCCGGGATGCTGTGCCGACCAGAAGGCTCTCCTAGCAGGGGCAGCACCTTTGAGAAGAGAATGTTTTGTTTGGTTTTGTTTTTGCTTTGCTTTGTTTTCTTTTGTTTTAAAGACAGCGTCCCACTCTGTAACCTTGACTGGCCTGGGACTCCCTATGTAGATCAGGCTGGCCTGGAACTTACAGAGATCTGCCTGCCTCTGCCTCCTCAGCCCTGGTATTAAAGGCCTGCACCACCACACCTGGTGAGGGGAGATTTCTAAAAACACATTTCAGGAGAAAGGTAATGGAAGCAACCCACAAAAGAGGCTGTTCCAAACACTGGGTCCAGTGAAAGTAAAAACTAAGAGACGATCAAACTCCCATGAGTACCATAGACTTGCCTCTGACAGAACCTGGATAGGACCAGTGACCTTTCTAGTTCCTGCCCACTGGCTGCATTCAGGAATTGCAGGGAATAATGAAAGAATTGGGCTGAACAGTGCAGGCTCATGGTGTAGTAACTATTAAGGCGACAATTTGGGTACTCATCCAGGAACTACAGCTCCAGCCAGCACCAGCACCTCACCACAGGTCAATTAGTTCTTTGCTGCAGCCATAGACCAGTAGAGGGAGAAAAGAAACAAGTTTTAGGATACCCTGGGAACTGCCTTCTAGGGTCATAGGCACCGCTTCCCCCATCCCCCGCTTCCCTCCTGACTTCTGTATACACCCCAGCTGATCATATTCATCAAAGAGTCCAACTTCAAATTTCTAGAGGTGAAGTCCTAAGTGTTTTCCTTAATGACACATCTGGGGAGGTGGAAATGTGCCCTGGAGATGTTCAAATTCATGAAGGTTCTCTTAGCTTTCACTGGAAGGCGTCACTCTTGGCTTCCTGTAGTTTACAACAGTATTTCATTAGGATGCCATATCCTTTTCATGGACACACCCATACTCCCTCAAGAGGAGGTCTCACCTCATTACTAGTCCCNTACCCCAATTAGCACGATGTCTTACACATTTGAGTGAGTGAGTGAATGCATGAATAAATGAATGAGCTATTTCCTTCCGGACACAGGTGAGCTGAGCCGCCAACTGGAAGAAAAGGAAAGCATAGTATCTCAGCTTTCCAGGAGTAAGCAGGCCTTTACTCAACAGATGGAGGAGCTCAAGAGGCAGTTGGAGGAAGAGAGCAAGGTACCCGCTCTGAAGGATGCTTTCTTGGTCTCGTTTTCAAATGGCATCTGCAAAATAGAAGCAAGANTGAAAAAAAGCGACTTNATTCAGCTGGGTGTGATAGCAGGACATACCTGGTTTGTGTGTCGTACACAGTCCTAATCCACTGGGGTGTCTTCTGATGTTTTTTTCAGGCCAAGAACGCTCTGGCCCACGCCCTGCAGTCCTCCCGCCATGACTGTGACCTGCTGAGGGAACAGTATGAGGAGGAGCAGGAAGGCAAGGCTGAGCTGCAGAGGGCGCTGTCCAAGGCCAACAGTGAGGTGGCCCAGTGGAGGACAAAATATGAGACGGACGCCATCCAGCGCACGGAGGAGCTGGAGGAGGCCAAGTANGCGACTCTAACTAGAACCCTCAAGTGATCGCATGGCTCAGCACATTGTCTTTAGAGTGACTTGGGATGAACTTAATGAACTTGTTTTGTAACTAGACATTTCCCCATCACGTGTGCATTGGCACAGTTCATTAAGACATCAACTTTGATCCTGGTTAGACCTGAGACAGGCCATTGATCACAGACTTTGAGCAGATGGGGGAGTCTCTGGGGGTTTATGCACAGAGACGTATGAGTCACGTGGATTAATGACTCTGGTTTAATGAGTGGTGGTGCTTAAGAAAATTGGAACTTAACAGTGTCGGCTTCCTTCTCATTTTCTTGAAGAAAAAAACTCGCTCAGCGCCTTCAGGATTCGGAGGAGCAGGTGGAGGCNGTGAATGCAAAGTGTGCTTCCTTGGAGAAGACCAAGCAGAGGCTACAAGGGGAGGTGGAAGATCTGATGGTGGACGTAGAAAGAGCCAACTCCCTGGCGGCTGCTCTGGACAAGAAGCAGAGGAACTTTGACAAGGTGTGGGGCAGCTGCATGTTGGCTGAACTCCTCCGCNTGGGGTGTTGGGGCTGTGGGAGGAANAGATCGGCTCCCTCCTCTGCCCTGCTCTAGTACTGTGTCTTAGAAAGATCCTGGCACATCACCAGGACTTTGTTTCTCCATCTGTGATGTGGACTGGGATGGGTGGGATGGGATGGGGCAGAAGCCCCTTCAGGTGATTGTTAGTAGCAGTGAACCAATTTCCACAGTGCTCTTAAGGACAAGATCTCTTCCATCTGCTCATATTACCCATGTCTTTAGGTGGCTGACGTAAGACTCAGACTTGGGTCCCTCCTTGTGACAAATGTGATTTGAACCAACGTTTTAATGAAATACTTCAGAAGTTCAGGACCGTTTTTTTGTATTAGGAAAAGGATGATTATGTCTAGCTAATTTCCTCTCTAAGAATTCATTAGCTTTTTGGCTATGACAATAATTACTGATTGATTATCCTGTGTAAGTTAACAGAATGAAACCTTAGCTTGTTTAGTAATCTAGACAGGCAGTCAGGTGAGAGCCCTAACTCTGGAAGCAGCCACCCCNNTGGCGACATTCTGTTAGAAGCTTGGCAGAGAGCTCACTAACTGAGCCTCCCATGATGCTGCTGCAGGTGCTAGCGGAGTGGAAGACCAAGTGTGAGGAGAGCCAAGCAGAGCTGGAGGCGGCTCTCAAGGAGTCCCGATCCCTGAGCACTGAGCTCTTCAAACTCAAAAATGCCTATGAGGAAGCCTTGGATCAACTTGAAACTGTGAAACGGGAGAATAAGAACTTAGAACGTAAGCATTGCAAACCGGTCTGAGATTATGGGAAACCCTTCCTCTCACCCGTCATGACGANAGTGTGTGGGGGATGGGTGAGACTCNGTTACTCAGGCTCCTCCACNTGGGTCCCCTGGTGCACCTGGAGAAGGAGTTCACNGTTTACAAGCTGCTGTTTCAAGCCTCTCTATACAGCGTCTTATCTCTGGGAAGCGGAGGTCTCTAGGGTTATAGAAAACTAGCAAAAGGCATTGAGTGGGTTCCCGGGAACCTGTGCAGAGGCGTCCAAATGCAATGGGAAATGTAACTTAATTGCAGAAGAGATAGCGGACCTCACGGAACAAATTGCCGAGAATGGTAAAAGCATCCACGAGCTGGAGAAATCCAGGAAGCAGATGGAGCTGGAAAAGGCTGACATTCAGATGGCGCTGGAGGAAGCAGAGGTGAGCACGAGTGGGGAGGCAAAAACCACAACTGAAGCAACGGTGTGGACCTGGGGGAGAGATGGTCACACTTTGCCTTTGGGGAATCATGGTCCTAANGCTCGCTCCTTCCCCATGACTGNGNGGCCGAGTGAGATAGTGCCTCTGAGTTATCTTAAGTTTCTTGGAGNAAATCATTACATTAAAATAGGTCTACACCTGANATTTACAAACCCTTAGCTGAAGTTAAAATAGCTGCAAAGTGCTTCCTGCTCCTAATAAATAGGAGAGTGTAAACATCTTTTGTGTCTGAGTGTATAATCATAAATGAACTTCTGCACTGAAGGTAAGTTAGAGATTTCATTTAAAGGTAGTTTTGATTATTACGGAATTTGATTTAGGAATATCTCATTGGAGCTTTGCCGACCCAAGGTCGAGTGGTCAGCTCTTCAGCAGTGCAGAAACTATTCCTTTTGGTTTTGTCTTTTAAAGGCAGCCCTTGAGCACGAAGAAGCCAAGATCCTCCGAATTCAGCTAGAACTGACCCAGGTGAAATCAGAGATTGACAGAAAGATTGCAGAGAAGGATGAAGAAATTGAGCAGCTGAAGAGGAACTACCAGAGGACAGTGGAGACCATGCAAAGTGCCCTGGACGCTGAAGTACGCAGCAGNAATGAGGCCATCCGGCTCAAGAAGAAGATGGAGGGCGACCTCAATGAGATTGAGATCCAGCTGAGCCATGCCAACCGCCAGGCTGCAGAGACCCTCAAGCACCTCCGGAGTGTCCAGGGACAGCTGAAGGTGGNGGGAGCTCCCTGGGGTGGGGGGGCTTTTCCAGTGTCCAGATACGCAAAGACTAGGTGAGGCTTATGGTGCTTGGCTTTCTACTTCAGACACTTTGTCTTCTGGCTAGGACACCCAGCTGCATCTGGATGACGCTCTCCGGGGCCAGGAGGACCTGAAGGAACAGCTGGCGATTGTGGAGCGCAGAGCCAACCTGCTGCAGGCTGAGGTGGAGGAGCTGCGGGCCACGCTGGAGCAGACAGAGAGGGCCCGGAAGCTGGCAGAGCAGGAGCTGCTGGATTCCAATGAGAGAGTGCAGCTGTTGCACACCCAGGTGAGGGCAGGAGCCTGGGGTACGAGGATCCACCCCAGACACACCTGTATGACACTCCTTCCTCCTCCCCAGAACACCAGCCTCATCCACACCAAGAAGAAGTTGGAGACAGACCTCACACAGCTCCAGAGTGAGGTGGAGGATGCCAGCAGGGATGCAAGGAACGCAGAGGAGAAGGCCAAAAAGGCCATCACTGACGTGAGGCTCTTGCCCCCCCCCCCCCGCCAGACCAGCATCTCCCTAGCCCTGTCTCTTATACACATCTAGATGTGTATACCCCCCCCCCCCCAATGTGGCCACCAAGATTGTGCCTCATTAAAGCCCTTCCTTTCCTTAACCCTAGATATGTCCAATAGAAGTCTACCCTTTTAGGACACACGTGCTGCTCCCAGACCATTCCCATCTCCTGTCAAACTCACCTGTCCCCTCCTGTACTGTTAAAAGCTGGCAGAGGGGGAGAGGCAGGGTGGGAGTATACTGTTCTTCTGCCTCTAGAGAGGTGTGTTCTTTCATTTGGCATCTAGACGTGAGACACTCTGAGGCACGATCTATGGTATCTCTAACCNCCCTGGGTNGCCAGGCTTTCTTTCTGGTTCTATAGCTCCAATGGCGCCACCTGCTGCNTTCTGAGGGAACACCACCTCAATGCTGTTAAACTTTCANNTGAAAGCAAAGAAGGAATACAGATTCTTTACTTCTTGAGTCCCAAGTGTAGCTTTTGTCCTGTTCCAAGCTGGGAAGTGTGCTCACTCATGGTCTTACCTGTTGTCCTTTCTGCAAGCATGCTTTCTGGTCAGCCTGGAATGCCGGTTTCCACAGTTGCAAGGTCTTTGAGCCTTCCCTGCACACTTTGCTTTTCAGGCCGCCATGATGGCGGAGGAGCTGAAGAAGGAGCAGGACACCAGCGCCCACNTGGAGCGGATGAANAAGAACCTGGAGCAGACGGTGAAGGACCTGCAGCACCGTCTAGACGAGGCTGAGCAGCTGGCGCTGAAGGGCGGCAAGAAGCAGATCCAGAAACTGGAGACCAGGGTATTTGCCGGGAGAACCCTGTCAAGCCCACCTTCCCAGCCTACTCCACTCAGGGAACAGCTCTAGAATAACGTCCCAAACCTCTCCCCAGATCAGAGAGCTGGAGTTTGAGCTGGAAGGGGAGCAGAAAAGGAACACAGAGTCTGTGAAGGGCCTGAGGAAGTATGAGCGTCGGGTCAAGGAGTTGACGTACCAGGTAGGTGGAAAGGACACCTAATGCGAGTTTTTTCTCCGAGGTGCAAATGGCACTCGGAGTCTGGAATAGGTTGGAACACTTGCACCCCCAGCTCCCCACGTCCCCACTGGCTACGCCTTGGTACAACACTGCCCTTCTCTCCTGAGGTCCCCACGTTCTCATTTGCAGAGTGAGGAGGACAGGAAGAATGTGCTGAGATTGCAGGATCTGGTGGATAAACTTCAAGTGAAAGTCAAGTCCTACAAGAGGCAGGCTGAGGAGGCTGTAAGTCAGATGCTTGTGTAACCTGGCCCGTTTCCCACAGGGAGCCCTGAGAGAGGGGCGTACTGATTTCACCCGCTGAGCTCTTTGTCTTTAGGATGAACAAGCCAATGTTCATCTCACCAAATTCCGGAAAGCCCAGCATGAGCTGGAGGAGGCCGAGGAACGTGCTGACATCGCAGAATCGCAAGTCAATAAACTGCGGGCTAAGACCCGGGACTTCACTTCTAGCCGGGTGAGCTAACCTGGGAATTGCTCACAAAGATGCAGACACTTCTGAGCTGGAAGTTGCTGTAGGGAATCCTCTACTTCCAGCCGGAGAAGCTCAAACTCAGAGACAGACCTTTGTTTATAGTTAATAACCTGGGTGGAGCTCCACTATAATCCCCGTCTGTAGCTCACAATTAAAAAAAACAAAAAACAAAACAACAACAAAAACACCTTCCAGAAAACAGATAAATCATAGTCCACTGAGCTGTCTTTCAGCGCCCTCTGCTGGTAAGAGAGAGGCTGCTCAGGAGCACCCTCTAGAGGTGGCTGAAGGTGTCTGCAATTACTGTCACCACAGGCCCATCGCTGCTCCCAGAGATGCTCTCTCTGCGGACCATTTTCTCAGGCTATGGAGCGATTTCATGTGGGCCACCATACATCCTCCCCAGGATCCCCAAATTCTCTGCATCCCACTAAAATATACAAATAAATCCTTAACGCTTGCGGGAAGAGGGGTTCAGGAAATGTCTCTGCTGCTTGACCTGACTGAGCATCTACATTCTCTCTAGATGGTGGTCCACGAGAGTGAGGAGTAAGCGAGCCCTCCTGACACAGGGCAGAAGATACGCAGAATGTGTATTTTCATGGCTCCTGACAATCGACCTTAATTTTCATGTGACTCTTTTCCACATGCAATAAATTTGTCTTGTTTTCAAGTTGGGCTGTTCTGTTTTGTGTGTTTCCCTCTTCCCCACAGGTAAATGATTCCTCTTTTGGCGATTGTTTTTATGCCGAATACTGAAATATCAGTAAGCAGATGGCTTGGTAGATTAAATTGGTAAATTTGTGTGTATTCGGGGGGTGGTTGGCTTTCAGTTTAAATTTGAGATTAAAATTTTAAAATACTTCTAGGCTAAGCATTGCTTCAGTGTAGTTGGGAGAGAGAGCTTTACGAAACTCATCTATTAATATCACATAAGAAAAACTCAAAGGTTGGGTTCAGGAATACCTTGTTTTAAATTGGGTAGGATTCCTCTCCTACATATTTTACTAGGGAAATATATCTTGAATCTAGTAAACAATGATTGGACTCCATACATGATATAAATGAACGTGATAGTGTTTGGTCCTTTCAAAAGCTCAGAGGCTACAGGTGTAGCTCAGCGGTGGAGCACTTTCTCTCTCTCTCTCTCTCTCTCTCTCTCTCTCTCTCTCTCTCTC
>LZPO01097376.1:47378-62488 GCA_001675575.1 Neotoma lepida | reverse complement strand
GGAGGCTATGCCCAAGGAGAAAGCTTGGGGCCGTGACTGTGGCCCCAAAGTGGGCCTGTGCCTGATGTCTTGAGTTGCTATGGCAACAGATGCCCTGGCTGTTGTACATGGCCCTTTCTCTTTTGAGGGCACCGGGTCAGGGCAGCCACCATTCTGATGCATGGAGTCATTGGGAAGAGTTGACCACTGGCAGTATCTAATGTCCTCAGTATATATGTCCACCTAGGAAGACCCCATTCTCCCTGTGAAGCCACTTTTGCTGCCCCCCACCCCCTCCCTGCCGTCCCTCACCACTGCCCTGCCTGGCCAGGTTCCCCCAAAGCCCTGAAGTCCACAGTGCCCCCACCAGGATACATGTTAAAGCTCTGGTTTGTGGAAAAGGCAGGTTGTCTTGCTTTCTGGAACACTCCTTTGCCCTCCACACGGCTTAATTCTTTTCTTCAGGGAAGGAAATGCCTTTCACCACCGCACAGGCCCCCTTAGGGCTCCTTCCTCTCTGAGAAGAACCTCTCTCACTCTCTCTCCTGTCTGAAGTGTATTCTCCATCCTCCATAGGACACCTCTGCCCATGATCCTCCTTTCTGTGGATCCAGGCTCCACAGCAGAGGTGGAGGAGAAAGAACATTAAACAAGCTGCCCGCCGCCAAAGCCACAGGAACCAAAGGGACCAGTGTGCAAATTGTCACTTCCAATCCTGGTGGACAGCCAGCTGGGGAGCCTTGTGAAACACTGATGTTTATGGTCAGGCACCATGGCATCCACTCTTACACCCAGCTACCTGGGAGGCTGAGGCAGGAGGATTGCTTGAACCCAGGATCTAGAGACCAGCAGAAGCAACACAGCAAGTACCTGCTTCAGAAAGCATGGAAGCAAACAGATACACAACAACACCAGATTGCTCAGGCCACACACAAGATCAAGTAAGTCAGAGTCTCTGGGGCACAGTCCCCACTTGTTAGCAGTTGATAGATAACACGCCCAAACCTCCAGCTGAAAACAATTCCCCCCCCCAAAAAAACAAAACAAAACAATTCCCAGCTGCTGGGTACCAGCAGGAGGCTTAGGTTCCATTGAGCCTAAGCTGCCACCTACAGGCCAGAGCGGGTACTGCCTTCAGCTGCAGGAAAGGAAGGCAGGCCTGATACTGAAGCATTGGGGCTCTGGAGTCTGGAGTTCTATCCACCACCAATTCTCTTGTATAATCCTCCAGTGAACCCCAGACCAAGCCTCTCCTTAAATGTTCCACCTCCGTAGGCCCGCTATATTCACCAGGCCACAAGAGCTCAAATGTACACTCGGCACAAAACTGCCTTCCTGGCTCTTCCAGACCCGCCAGACGGCNGCTTCAACCCCCAAAACTGCCATTTCAAGATAAGCGAGTTCTCAATGCCTGTGTCCTACTCCATGCNTCCTGCTGTCATCTTCTCTGCATGCCAGGTNAACAGCACATCTAGAATTTAGTCTCAAATTTCAAAAACCTACAGAGTAATATGTGTTTATTTATGCACATACTTTAAAACCATATTTCTCTGTCTATTCTGCTCAGGGTAGGAGTGGGGTACGAAGTTACATCTTAACAGGTTGGTGGCACTGTAATATTCATTTATTAAGAGTGAGCCATTTCCTATGTGCCTCCATTTCTTCATCTATAACATGAATAACTACAGTACCCGCCCTAGAGGATCAATGCTACTGTGCTAATAAAAGACCCCACACAATATTGCCTGATAGGAACAGCAGTTCCCAAAGGCTAACTGAACTGTCTGGNCCAATAACTGGACCAGACAGANGCATTCAACGCNCTGACTTCTGTTCCTTTTACCTTCATCACACATGACTTGGTTCACACAAGTGAGTAAAATTGGTCCTGAAAGCCAAATACTAAAGGCATNAGCTAAAAATTGCTTGTCAGAGGTGCCAATCCCAAGCTTTAAAACCAAGTTGCATTTTTGGATACTGCCAGCAGGGGGCAGTGTAGGGCCACAAATGAATAGATGAGGTCATGGACCAAGCACAGTGGCTGAGGAGGCTGCCTTGGTTTTAACCACCTGGGTTTTCTTAAGCCTGGAGTATCCTGTCTGCTAGTTTTCCCAGGTCTGAGTCTAAATGCTTTTCTGTTAAATGCTTTTCTGGTTCCCATCTACCACTTGGGATCAATGCGACATCTTCAAGGTGAGTTCTGTTCTCACATTACATAACTCGTCTTCCATGTAACTGCGCTCTCTTCTCACCTGCAAGCATGGCAGATGGGTCATGAAGTACAGCACTTCTGCTGAGTCTGGCCTGAGAANCCTTCTNCATGTCTCCACCAACGGCTCACGNTCAATATGGGAGATTTGGTCACTTGGGAGATGTTCACAGNTGCCTCCTGTGCACTGTTCTACATACCANCCTTTCGCTAAGTCCTACAAAAGGCTTGCTTTCTCTGACAGGGACTGAACTACTATGACCTCTAGAGATTCACAATGACCCAAGTGTTTATAGCAAGGGCGAGCACAACCCCACACCTCTCTTGAGAACACTTCCCAAATCTCAAATCCCCATTGCACAGTGCATGCTTCCTTAGAGAACCCCCCTCCTTGCCAAGCTGACTCAGACCTTAAAGCTTCCTGTAATAACTGTGACAAGAACCCAGAACTGTAGTGATGCCCCCAATCCAACTCTTCTGTCTTCAACCCATCCCAAGAGATAAGTAAAGCAATTACAGGGACTTACTTTTCAAGACAGTCAAGTTATCAACATCCCCTCTCAGATGATCCTGGACTTGGCAACAATGGGCCCCATTGACTTCTGCGCTGCCTGAACCACCCTACCTACAGGTTCTCATTTAAGAGCGTTTTGATTATATGTGCCCCTGAAGGAGAATAGGGGAAAGTGTTCTTGCAGGATTATGCAGCGTTGGAGACAAGGAGGTCAATAGGATCCTTGACTTGAGTGCTACAGACTATTTTAAGAAATGGCAGAGGAAGGATATGAGGAATCAAAGGATTTGATGCCGATTAAATCAGAGAGATCACAACATCCTTGTAGGGGATGCATTGCTAAGACGGACTTGAGATGAGTGAATGACACAAGGCACTCAAGACAGCAGGAGAAGAAGAGGGTACCTCGGTCTGTTGGATCACCCTAGAAGAAAGAGAGAAACACCCAAGAAATCCATGGTGGAATTACACTGTGAGCCTCAGGCTTGATGTAGTTTATGCCCTAACGGGACAAGCGTGAAAAAGAAAGAAAGAGAGGGAGAGGGAGCGAGAGAGGGGGGGAGGAGGAGGAGGAGGAGGAGGAGGAGAGAAAAAAGGTGGGGGGCAGGGAAGGAAACTATGGTTAAAACAAAAATTTAGGATCACAAGATCATATTCAAGAGGTCACTTGATGGCCTAGCAACAGATCCTGACAATGTGTTCTGGAAGCAGTCAGTGCCCTGAATAAATAGTTCTGGGGGTTAGGATGAGCAGAGCTGCCCATCAATACCAAGGAGCAAAGGTATCCAAGACAGGCAGGTACTATTGATGGCACTGTTTAGGAACAAAAGACCACACAGTACATGATTCCACCCATGTGAAATGTCCAGATCTGGCAAATCTACACAAACAAAAGTTTGATGAGTGGATGCCGGAAGGGGAGGGGAGAACGGAAAGTGCTGCTTAACCGGGGCTGATTTGTTTGAGGG
This sequence comes from Neotoma lepida, assembly GCA_001675575.1. Classification (NCBI taxonomy): domain Eukaryota; kingdom Metazoa; phylum Chordata; class Mammalia; order Rodentia; family Cricetidae; genus Neotoma; species Neotoma lepida. Next base: position 58,818 of record LZPO01097376.1, on the reverse strand, counting down.
CGTTGGAATGTTCTAAAATCAAACAACAATTATCGGTTGCACATTTCTGTGAATATACNGAAGTTACTGAATTTTTAATAGGTGCACATTAAGATATGTGAAATTCACCATAGTAAATGTGTAGAAAGGAGGTAGGAAGGGTGTGTGATACAATTTACAAATATTCCACTAGAAATGACTCCACAACACACAAGGATTGTATTCATTCCCTGGAGATTNCACAACGTGGGGAATTTTATCCCGAGGCAGTGCGGCAAAGGGAGTGTTTCTAACCCACACACAGGAGTGAACAGAAAGCAAAGGGATTAGAGAGAAAAAGAACAAGACACACTCCCAATTCCGTAGACTCAATGGCTTTTAGAGAAGGGTCTCAGAAGGTCATGGGACCATGCAGGAACCGTCTCAAACAGCACCAAAAGCTTCAAAATGAAAATAGTCTCTTGTATCCCCAGTTCATCAACCTCACTCCCTGACTTAACCACTGTGCCCAGGTTTTGTTGTTGTTTTGTTTTTTGAGACAGGGTTTCTTGGTGTAGCCTCCACTGTCANGTAACTAGCCCTGTAGACCAGGCTGGCCTCGAACTCATAGAGATCCACCTACCTCTGCCCCCCAAGTGCTGAGATTAAAGGCGTGTACCACCACCACCCAGTGACACCTTCTACTTCTTGTAGATCCTAATAGATTCCACACAGGNGTGAGATCCTGTGAAAACTGGTTGCCTGCATCTANTCTATTTCTCTTCACAAACGGTCCAAAGTTTTCCCAGCCTAGGTTTCCACAGTAGCTCCTCAGTTACTCTACTGGAGGTGGAAGGGTCACACTAGCTGTGGGAGATGGAAGCCTACATTACCATGAGGAAGATGCATGCTGGCTGATGTCTAGGAAGATGNTCTTGCTGTACATGGTGGCTAAATAGTGATGGAACTATCTGGAAAATCACTATTGGGTACCTTTCTGGGGGAAGGAGACATAACCACAAGGCTCCCATCAACTGTGAAGGGCTCCATCTNACTGGCGATGGGTTGCTCTGTAACAGCAGGGGTGCTGCCTTGAAACACAGCACAGAAATAGGAGGGGGACAGTCCAGGCGCCGAGTCCCCTTGAAGACTCCTCTCACTCTGCAGTATTTTTAGTTGTGGTAATTGTAGGTGGTGAGCAGAGCACCACAGCCCTCAAAATAGGTGCCTCTCAAACACGCAAGGTCAGCAGGTGCCACCTCCGTAAGCAAGCCCGCAAGAAGGAAGGGATTAGCTGTGCACAGGACAGCTTTCCAGAAGAGGCCGTGTTGCAGAGTGATCTGGGGTGACCTTACTCAGGAGATTAACGTGCTTCTCCCCTTGTGCCGTTAGCAAGCAGCAAAATATCTGACACTTGGGAGACTGTGTGTTGTGGTAACAGGGAGAGTAAACGCAGGNGTATGGTGGTCGCTTGAGTGGATATGGGGGAAAGAGGAATTGGGAAGTGAAACATATCATTGTATCTCTGGAGGTTCAACATGTTGTTTTGTCGAATGGCCTGGGCCCCTGATGTGGAAATGACCAACGGAACATCAGCTCTTTATGAAAATGGCCACTGAGACAGACTATCTAACTTATGCTCTGTGCTCCCTCAGGGATACAATCTGGGATGGGCCCCAAGGCTGGTGTAGTAAAGGCTTGCTGTCCAGCACAATAGCCACTGGGAGGTAGAACAATCTTAAACAGGTGGGACCCAGTAGGAGTATTTCCAGTCACTGGGGGTGTGCCAGCCCCTTCTCTTCCACTCACTTTTTTTTTTTTTATTAACATCCCAGCCACATGGTGAGCTGTTTTGCTGTGCTGTGTGCTCATGGCAAGATATGCCATCCCCCACCCCCATCAAAGGCCCAAAAGCAATGGGTCTCCCCATTCCTGCACTAAAACCTTTAAACCATGACCCCAAATAAGCTGCTTTTCTTTACTTCAGCTTTGCTGCCTTGGGTCTGTGCCGGTGAATGCGCCCAGTGACATTATGACCTCATCTGCCAGGAAAAGCATACTTTTGAACTGAGACTGGGTCTACTTTTTGGACCCAGAGAAGCTTCCTCTATAGATGAATAACACGTTCTGATAACAAAAACCAATTGCTTGTGAGTTGGGTGACCATTGTTGAAATTTTGATCACGTGATTAATCCTATGTGTCCTAATAAAACATGTTCTAAAACAGCAATATGGAACCCTTTCATTAAGTACTTCCTCTATAGCAAATGGCATGGGAGGCGCTGGTAAAACATAGTCTCTACTCCCAGGAAACTTCCAGACCAGTGACAAGACAGACCTGACCAGCAGGTAAATGTCAGTCTTACTCTGGCTGCACCTGAAAGGGCCACCCCCTCCACTGTCTTGTTTATAGTCTATGGGAATACGTCAGTCAATCCTCTTCCTGTAAGAAACCTCAGATTCCATCTGGGCCAGTGGCATTTAGTCCTGCCTGAACATTACAATCATTAAAGGAATTTTGGAAGCATGCCAAAACCTGGAACACGGACCCATTCCCTAGGGCTGTTCACTGAGCTGGTTGGAAGAAGACCGACCCCATGTATCAGTATTTTGCAAATCTACCCAGCTGACTCAAAGACAGGGCTCACAATGCCTGACACAGTTCATCAGTTCTACTTTCTAGGAAGGTAAAGTAAGACCCACAGAATCAAAGGGACAACCCTAACATTAACGGTCACATCATTCAGTGACTTCTAGCAGTCTAAGCCAAGCAATGCTTTGCTTTGAGCAACCACTGTCTTCTAAATCCCTTCTTTCACATGTAATCTTTATAATATTTCCTTACATGCACCGCTCTAAATCCTTAACATGTTCTTAAAAACGACTCTTTACAATACCGTTTAAGCTGTGTCCCCAGCAATAAAACCTGTGAAGTTCAAACTGAACTGCAATGGATTTTGTAGCAGATCAGTTTCCTTTAGCTGTCAGTCACACCGAAGGCTTGTGTCACATTTGGAGACACCCAGACTAGGTGTTCTTGGGAAGATCTGGGGTAGGTGCTAGAGATGTTGGGTGAGCATTGTTTGCAAGAGCAATGGAAGAAACTACAGTGGCCACAGGAACTGGGCAGGGGTTGATTCTCATGGGGTCTGTGCTGGCTAATCTTACGTCAACTTGACACAAACTAGAGTCATATGAAAGGAGGGATCCTCAATTGAGAAAATGCCTCCCTAAGATCCAACTGTAAGGCATTTTNTTAATTAGTGATTGATGGGGGAGGTCCCAGCCCACTGTGGGTGGTGCTATCCCTGGGCTGGTGGTCCTGGGTGTAGCAAACTTTCTTATCAGACTATCTTTGAACCACCAGCCCACAAATAATGACCCAGAGACTCACTATTAATTATGAAAGTGTGGCTTTAGCTTAGGCTTTTTCCCAAATAGCTCTTATAATTTAATTAACCCATACTTTTTAATCTACATTCTGCCACATGGCTCAGTTACCTCTTCTTAGTATGGCACATCCAACTTGCTCCAAGTCTGCTGGCGAAATCACATGCCTAGATTCCTTCTCCCGGTTTCTCTCTGCCTGGAAGTCTTGCCTATTCTTTACTGCATAGCTGTTGGCCATGTAGCTCTTCATTAACAGAAGGCACCTTAGGCAGAGACACATCTTTACAGTGTAAACAAATATTCCAAAACATCTGGGATCTATAAGAANGCAGGCTGAGCAAGCCATGTGGGGCAAGCCAGTAAGCAGCACCCTTCCATGGCCTCTGNATCAGCTCCTGCCTCCAGGTTCCTCCTTTGTTTGAGTTCCTGTCCTGACTTCCTTTGTTGATGAATTACAATGTGGACATGTAAGCCAAATAAACCCTTTCTTCCTCAACTTGCTTTTTGGTCATGGTATTTCATGGCAGCAATAGAAACCCTAACTAGGACAGAGTCTGTCAGGCCTTGGTGGCACCCACCTCAGAAGTGAGGAAGAAGGACGGACACAAGGACCAGGTGATTTAGTTCACCTCTTCAGGAAAGGCCACAGCTCAGCCTAACCAAAAGAGTGCTAAAATGAGGCTGCCCATCTGTCACCTGGGACCTGCTGATGAAACACCGAAATTGATATAGAAGAGNAGGAGAATGATACCACAGAGTGCTCAGAAAGTGACACCAGAGGACACAGTTTAAATTAAATGCCACCTTTAGCTCTTCAGGTTCTTAAGGACTCAGAGTTTTCAATCCATCTCTCCGCTTACTGAGACTTACTTTCCTTTTTTGTGTAAGACAATTAATCTTGCTCTCTTTATAAATACAGTCTAAATTGACATGGANTATTCTGAAATGAGAAGGGGGAAAGATGTATTCCCTCATCTTCTGAGTGCAGCCTCAGGATGAGAAAGGTCTTTGATTTGACCGATAAATTATCCTTGATTAGGGTTTTGATGAAGAGGTTTCCTGGTTTTCAAATTTGGGAGAAGTGATATGAAAGGAATTGCAGGGCTCATGAGATGGCTTGGTGAGTAGAAGCGCTTGATACACAGGCCCAACTACCTTTGTCCAATCCTCAGGGCCCACAGTGGAGGGAGAGAACAGATTCCTGAGAGCTGACCTCTGATCTTCACACACACTGGGCCACAACACTTCTGCTGAGACTCACACATAACCATGGCACACATAACACACACACACACACACACACACACACACACACGACTCATACCTCAACATAACACACACTATATTTAAAAAAGGAAGGGATTGGAGAATCCTTTGGCTAAATGAGAGGACCTGGAATCCATCAAACCAGCTCTTCCAGACAAAACCCAAGGCCATGCATTTCTTTCTTCATTTNCACTTAGAATAAAGCTATAAAGCACTGGGCAGGAATGTTCATGCAGGCTTGAAGGTAAAGCTGCTGCCACTCGGAGGAAAACAAGGGAGAACTGTAGTATTTATTATTGTGATTAATCTTAAAGATTCAAAGTAAATAAAATGTTTATTAAATCTGACTGGTAAGTCATAGATACTTATTACATTGTTTACCTAACTTTCCTGTCAACTTGTCTTTACAGAGGAGAGAAAAAGTTGTTTTCAGGAACTACAGTTCCAATTCCAGTGTCTGATGTGTGGGTATAAATTCATTAAATATGCATATCCATTGTGACGTAAAGGCTTGCACTATTTATATGGGGAGACAGGCGCAGAACTCGGCTTTTGTTGCAAAAAATGACACATAAATTTAGCCGGAAGGATTTTTTTAGAGTTGAGGGAGTAAGGACTGGTGAGATGGCTCATCAGGTAAAAGCTCTGGTTCTCAAGCCTGATGACCTGAGTTCGAACCTTGGAACGCATGTAGAGGTGGAAGGGTCCTCTGACTTCCACACATGAGCTGTAGTATACATGTCCACACATACACATCATACACACAGCCCGCACATACACATTAGACACATAGCCACACATACACATCATACACACAGCCCANACATACACATCGTACACACAGCCCGCACATACACATTAGACACATAGCCACACATACACNTCATACACACAGCCCACACATACACATTAGACACACAGCCACAAATACACATCACATGTCACACATGTGATAAATACAAAACTTTTAAAGAGTTAAGGAAATAATGTTCAGTTAGAATATTTGCACAAGTAAAATATGTTGAGTTAAAAAGTATTCAATTTGATAAAACATCCTTGTTTTTCCAAAACATGATGCTTTGAAAAAAACTTTTATTTCTTGAATTTACTTAAAAATGTAATGACACATGTAATCATCTACATTAATTGGACATGTCAAGCAGTATTAAAGAAGCTGACAGTCTCCTGTCTCTCAGTTCAGTTCTGCTCCCACNCCATAAGTTAGCCAAGGTGAGCCCCTTGACTTTGTCCTTCTGTCTCTTTCTCTAAAAAAAAAATTTAAACCTTGTTCTTGCAAATTTTCCAACCAATTAAAATTTTGTGATTAGAATAACTTATTTTTTTAATAGTACCACAGTCATTTTGAAAAAAATGCACGAGGGAACAAAACCAAGATAAAATGAGAACAGTTCAGTGGGCATACATTTCTAATTCAGCTTGAACAGACTTTGTACCTTTTAAATCCTGCATCAAAGATTTAGGCTAGACTCTACTTGCTAGCATATATGCGTGTGTCTTCACTTCAAACAGTGGCTTTCTGTGAGTGTGTCTTGANGATCCCAGGGGAGTCAATAATTTCAGTTGATAAATCACCAAGGATCCCCTGAGATTCACAGTGGGAACCACCTTGTTCCCCAGGACATAGCAAGGGTATAGTCAGAGACCAGGGCATTCCACTGCCTTCTCCCAGATTTATGGATGGTCACAGCTTATCACCCCCACCTCCCATCTGCCCTTTCTCCTCTGTCCTTGCCTACACTACCTCCCTTGCCCTACTCCNTCTCTGCCTCCAACTGGCAGAAGAAGTGTCCATGTCACTCACTTCTTGGGTAACTGGAGCTCCTCAGCTGTTTGGGTCCTGGTTTGGAAGGACATCTCAGTGTTGTCCTGGCTGCTACGACAGCCAGCTTGTCAAAGCTGGGGNTTGATTTGTATTTCCTTATGAGGATTCTGTAAGAGAACTCAAAATAAAATAAATCATCATGAGCGCCAGAGAAAGGCTCAGCCTCTCCTGAGATTCTTCCTACTTCAGAATCAAACTTGCCCCTAAATCTATGGGGGGTAGGAGGGCTCACCATGTGGTCCTGGAAGGTGTGCAGGGGGAAAGCCACACAAGAAAGATCCAAAGACAAAGTTACCTCTCTGGAATGAGCAAAGCCCAGAGCCAGAGGCAGAATGGGATGTGCCTATCTAGGGAGATAGGACATTTTAATCAAGAATTGCCATTAGCTTCCACAGAGCTTCAGAGACAAGAGTGGGGTTTACCTGAGCAAATAATTGGTCTTTTCTCTATTTTCTCCTCCCTTCCTCCATGTCTCTCTTTCTTTTGTGCTTCTCCCCAATCTTAAACACCCTTTTATAAAANAGGTTATTTGGAACAAAATTAGCACTATAACCTTTGCCTAGACTGTGCCTGTGCTCCCTGGGGGACCATGGTTAGTGGGAAAAGCCAGCAACTCTCATGGACTATACACAATGGACAGTGAACCCCACTATAAAGCAGAGGCTTAGGGTGAAGGCTGGCTGTGACAAACGCTACCATTTGACACTAATACTGGGGGCAGATATGCATGAGTAAGGATGAGTATGGGATGGCATGTTAGTTTTGGGGTGAGCCTGAAACTGCTCTGAAAAGTACATTTAAACTTTTTTTTTAAAAAACCATATCAAACGCTCCCAAGAGGCAAAATTATGTACTGTATGTGAGTGTACAACACCATTGTTGAACAAAAACAACCAGGAGAAAGAAACAAGGGCCTTAAACACAGTCCCCAGAGTCTAATCCCAGCAAGCACCCAGTGATCTTGTGTGGGGACAAGGAGCCTTGGAGAGGCCACAGTCCTGAGCCTGGTGCCAGGGTCCTTTGGCATTATCATCTTACACAGGGAGAAGCAAGAATGTCCTTATAATCCAAGGCCTGGGCTCCCTTCCTTGATGCCTGTGNGGTNAGAAATCCGAGGACAGAATGAGCCTGCCAGGCTCTTGACTCTGACTCTGGCTGAGAGATGGGGTCGGAGCTACAGATCCTGCTGGGAATGTTCTCAGAAACTCTATCAGGTCAAGTGACCTCAGTTGATCTGCCTGACCCTGGGTTTCTCTGTTGACCCCAATCAAGGAAGGCATATTATCAGCCANGCTATTCGGCAGACACCATTCTTCATTGCTTATTATTGCAAACTCATTCCACATCTTCTGAGTACTCCCATTTGCCAAGCAGTACTGAGTCCCTCACACACATTCTCTGTTCTCCTCTTCAGACTTAGGAAGAAGGCTCTAGTCTTACCTCTGCATTATGAATAAAAAGCCTTAGAGGGAGGAAACAACTTGTTGAAGTCACAAATACATTAGGTTTGAGGACTCAGAAAACCCTCCATCCAGGCACACACCAAAGCCCATGTCTACCTCCTGTGTGCTGCTCTTCAGAACTCAGGCTATGGCTCATGGCANGATGAGCAGGAGGGCACTGAGGTTTTCTGAGGACTGCATCTGTTTTATAGCATCCCAAGTTGGGTTAGTCAAAGGCCCTTTGTTCCCCATCTTTCCCTGTCTCTCTAGGGCATTCTGCACTCATTCTTCCCTTGCCCTATCCAATGGTGACCCTGGNTAGCTGACTTATTTCTAGACTCACCAAGATTTCTTAGACCACATGGTAAACATGGCTTTTGTGTTCCCCCTGCTGGGATGATTCCCCCTTCACTCTTTCAGAAAGACCTNTCTTTTAGGAATAAATTGCAGAAGTGGGATAGATGGCTTGGCAGTTAAGGGCACTTGCTGCTCTTCCAGAGGACCAGAATTCATTTTCTAGTACCTATATCAGGTGGTTCACAACCAACAGTTACTCTAGCTTCAGGGGATCCCATACCCTCTTCCGGCTTCTGTGGCCGCCTACATACAGGTGTGCATACACATGTGCCCACATAAATAAAAATCAATCTTTAAAAAAGCAAACAAAAATTGTAATCATCTCCATCCGAGGGAAGTCTTTTCAGACCTTGAGAAAGTGACCTTTCCTCTCACNACTATGGTTGTGCCATCCTAGGAGAGCCTCAGGCCTTGCCCCTTCCATGTTGGCGTTCATAACTGACCTTCTGTGGAGGCATAGCTGTTCACTTCTGCCTGGTCCCCCTCCCCTTCACAGTAGGTACTGGCATCATGGTTCTAAGCACATGTTGGGTGCTCAAAATACCTGTTGTATAGATGGGNTTCCAGTTGAAAAGTATAATTGGGATTTTGGAGATGAATGACATAAATTTAGTTTTCACTTGCAGACTCAATGGCTCGTGGTTATTGAACAGAAAACACACTACCCAAGTCAAAATTAAAAGCCACAGTGAGGTCAGATCCAGGGTGGGTCCATTGGCAAGCCCTCAGCCTTAAGTGTAACCTCCAAATTGTGAGTTCTGTTTTTATGAAAAGTGGTTCAAGCAACATATGTCAGAACACTGGGTTTGGTGACACATAAGATTACCAGGGGAAGACTTTTATGCAAAGTGATGCAACGGGACTTTCCTCACTCATTTCAAACTCAACTCTTTTCCTGAAAAGGGGGAAGGGTTGATTCTTCGATAAAGAAGTAGAAGCCAACTAGAAACTTGTCACTGTAACTAACTGGCNGATAATGGCCCTTCTGGATGTGCCCATGTGGCTAAAGGGACCTTTCCAGTTAGTTGTAAACCAATTCTCCCAGCTATATCAAGCCATTGATGAGCTTAATGCTTCAGGTTGATTGGTTAAAATAACAAGGTTGTGCTGGTAAATATTGCCATGCAGAGATCAAGTATAGTTATGAGTTTAGGTTGGTGAATGGGCAGGGGGTTACTCATGAGAACCCATTCACCCATACCTCAGTATTAGCCTTCCTCTGTGCTGGTCACAGGAAGTTGACAGACACCTCGTGGGTCTTCTGACTAAGCAGCTGATTGCCTAACTCTTGGTTAGGTGCTGCAGGACAGAGGGACATCTTTTAGAAATTTTTTTTGCTTTCTGGTCACCCACATGCTGAGCTCCTACCCAGGATCCTTGCATTTGCTGGTCCTTTTGCCTGGAATGTTCTTTCTCCTGATGTTTTCTCAACTGATGTCTTCTACAGTACAGATTGCAATTCAATTCCTTCCTCATCAGAGACTTTCCTCAGCATCTCAGCATCATTCTTCTTCTTGGTTACTCAGCACACCTCTTTGCTTCATTCTCTTCACTGTTTGGAGATACTGTCTTTATTCGTACACTCGGTCATCCCATCTCACACAAGTATAAACCCATGGGAAAACAATTTTGCTTTTACTTTTCAGAATTTGGAATGCCTGGATTATAGTAAATGTTCCCAAGATTTGTGGAGGGAAGGTACGGTTCCATCCTCACCTGAGTGAGAGAGACAAGATTCTGCAGATACTGAAAGGGGACTAAAGGGGGCTGGGGATAGGATCAGGCATGAGGCCCCGGGTTTGTTTCTCCAAATTACAAAAGCGGTTCAAAGGAACTGAGAGCCAATGATGGGCATGGACAGTAACTGCTCCATGAGAGAATCTGTGAAAAGTTTGAACACAGGTGAACCAAAATGATGACCATGCTGAGTCAGGCCAGAGGGCACGGACAAAGATACAGAAGAAGAAAACGGTTTGCACAAGGGAATGGACACCAGTGTGGTCGGGAGCAAGAGTTGACAACGGCAAGCCTGCAAAGACAGGCTAGATCAGCCCAGGGTCTGTCTCTTATACACATCTAGATGTGTATAAGAGACAGGCAGTGAGAGATGAGCCTGCAAAGACAGGCTAGATCAGCCCAGGGTAGGATCTCAATGCCAGCCACCGAAAGTATTCTCAAAGATGCAAAAGACTAAAGACTCAGCCAGCTGCATCTCCACTGACACAGTTCATCATGATCCAGGCTAGGGGTATAAGTTCAGGGCCAGAGGGCTTGCCTAGCATGCACAAGATCCGAGGTTCGAACCCTAGTGCATTAAAAAAAAATCATTTTATTCTAAAAAGAACCAACCTCTGAAATTCTTCGATAATACCATAGAATATCCAGACTTCTCTTTTCTGAGTTAAAAAGCATTTTAATTATGTGTATGGGGGACTGGGAAGGCACTGAAGAGAACAGCTCTTCCCTGGGGACCCTGGGTGCAGGGCGCTCACGGCACATGCAGGCACAGCGCAATGCATTTAATCAGATTTGGTACAGACTGTAAATCACCTGGCAGTGCTGGGACTTAATAAAAAGTGTGCTACGGGGAGATCTGCTCTCAGGAAGACTGCTTTGCCATTAGAACACTTTAAAGCAGACCCAAAGGGGAAAAATACAAACCTTCATCCTGCAAGCATTTTGGAAAAGTGCAAGGAATATTGATTGGTATTTTAGGAGTGGAAGTAGGCTCTTTTATGTCTCTTGCTTCTTTAAAAATGTATAAGCAAAGTCACTAAGAACCCATCTGTGTTAATGGCAAGGTGGAAACCAGGGCAGCTCTGTGTGTGGGAGAGTGACACTGCAGAACTTTTCAAAGGCCCTGATGATGTCTAAAAGCAGACGAGAAACCTGGAAGCCTCCTTAACACAGGTCAGCTTCTGTTTGTGGCTCCGCAGGCCATTTGCTACATCTACTCACTCCTCAAGGATCAGCTGCTCCCTTCCAAGTATTAAGATGTCAGCGAAAATCTACCTTCTGGAGAAATTCAATCTGGGGAGAAGAGCTGCTGACACCCGTAAAAATAGCTCTCAGGCGTTACGATTCCTCTGGTCAAACCAGGGTGAAAGAGCAGACCCGTGTGTGTGATCCTCAGGACCATGTGCTCAGATGCACCCGGCCTGGGCTCAGGAAGTCAGAGGGGGC
>LZPO01097376.1:30625-46843 GCA_001675575.1 Neotoma lepida | reverse complement strand
ATTTCCATAGTTATGCACACATACAGAAACTGTAGAGCATTTAGGTGTGTGCTATTAAATCAATGGTGCTCTGTATGTGTCTGCAACTTGCCTTTGTACCCCACAAAGTCTGGAGGCTACTTCCACAAGTGCACAGAAGAGCCCATTCATCTCTTTTCAGCTGCTGCACGGTACCCCTAAGAAGGCTGTGCTCAGTGTACATAGCCACACTTCTACCAATGAACACTTGGTTGTTTCCAGTTTTCCTTCACCCAAGCAGCAACACGAGATGAGCAGAATTGCATAGGTCTCTGTGTGTGTTTCTCTAGCTGAGAGGGTTTGCTTGGTTACATGATATGCATTACATTTAAAAAAATTTGAAATTAAAAATATAATTATACCATTTTTTCTCTTTCCCTTTCTTCCNGCCAACTCCTTNCATGTACCCTCTCTCACTCTCTCTCAAATTTATGGCTTCTGGCCTCTTTATTTACTTATATTACATATTATTATCTTTTATTTTTTGAATTAAATGTTTTCATGTAATATATTTTGTTCATGTCTTTCCCTCCCTAAACTCCTTCCAGATCCCCCCTATCTCCCTACCCATGGAACTTTATGTTCTTTCTCTTTCTTTCAAAAAAGAAAAACCACAAAAACAAAAATCAAAGCAAACAAGCAAAAACAATGCCAAAACGAAAAATGCCTACAGAAAAACCATGGAATTTTGTGTTGGTCAACTACTCCTGGGCATGGAGCCTGCCTTGGAGTGTGGTTGATATACTCAGTGACATTCTATTGGAGAAAGCTGATTTTCCTTTTGCTAGAGGGTATCCATTGCAAACAGCTTCTTGGTTAAGGGTAGAACCCTGTGTCCACTTCCTTCTCTCAGTGCTGAGGCCCCCTCTGGCTTGAACCTGTGCACGTCTTGTGTNTGCTGCTGCTGTCTTTACGATTTCATATGTGCATCAGTTCTGATTTGATCTATGGGTTTAGAAATATGTCATTAGGAGTCATTAATATTGCCATGTTCCTTTAGCAGAATAATCGTTGGTTTTCCCCTAGGCCCATGACCTATCTAGTCTCAGGTTATTGTTCACTTTAGTGGTGCCAATTATAGGTTCCATCTCATGGAGTGAGCCTTAAATCCAATCAAAAAGTGTCTGGTCACTCCCATAACTTTGAGTCACTATTGCACCAGTATATCTTGCAGTTAGGTGACTGCTGTAGGTTGCAGGGTTTGTTGCTGGGCAACAATGATGATTATCTTTCTCTTCTGGTAGTGTGCAAAGTACCTTCTAGCTCCATGAAGGATAGTCTGTAGCGGAGAAGCTTCTAGTTAGGTGCCAGTTTGATTTCTCTGTGTTCTATGACATAAGTAAGTGCTGTCTTCAGCAGTAGGGCCTCATCATCAGGTTGTGGAGAAAAACCAAAAGCCTTGGCAACAGCCTGCGATGACTGGGAGATTCAATGGGGCCCCTTTAGCTAATGACTCAACAAGATGTAACCCATTCCTGGCACTGGAGGTTTTACTTGGTAGCATAAGCTGTCTAGTTGGGACATTGTCTCTCCTACTATTTGGTGACTCCGTTTAGACTTTATATCTGTATATATTTTAGGAAGCTTCTGTAGTTGCTTTCAATATGGTTTTTCAAATGACTTTTAGTGTTAGTTGTCCCTCTCCATAGTCTCTCTTTAACCTTCTCTCCAATCTCCCTATTTAATCCTCTTCTCTTNTCTCCATCTTCTCTNTCCATAACACTATCTATTTCCCTTTCCTTGGGAGATCCTGTCCTCCTCCACGATCCCTTACTGGCTACCTACCTAACCTCTGTAGTTATAAGGTTCTCTTTGGGGTCCCCTCAAAATTCTCCCTCTGCATTTTACCTAGAACCAGTCATATGTGTGAGTTTACATCCAAGAAGGAAAGACAGGAAGGAAGGAAGGAAGGAAGGAAGGAGGGAAGGAAGGAAGGAAGGAAGGAAGGAAGGAAGGAAGGAAGGAAGGAAAGAAGGAAGGAAAGGAAGGAAGGAAGGAAGGAAGGAAGGAAGGAAGGAAAGAAGGAAGGAAAGGAAGGAAGGAAGGAGGGAGGGAGAGAAGAAGGAAGAAAGAAAGAGAGAGATGGAGGGAGGAAGGAAGGGGAAAAGGGAGAAAAGAAAGAAGGAGGAAGCAAGATTTGTCCAAAATGTTCATGCTATGTCCTGTCTGAAGCTACCTAGTGTGACAGAAATTCCGGCTTGGGTTCTTAGCTTAATTCTGTACTTTACCAGCTACAGAATGCTTAGCACTAGTGACTAAGCTTCTATTTGTTCTTCTGTGAAATGAACTCTACTATCGATGCCTGACAGGCATGCATGCATGTGTGTATGTGTGTAACATACATTAGGTGCTACAAGCCCATAGGGCTAGTGAATTTACCCTCAGACCTCAGATCCCTCCTACTCTGTGAATTGTTGGAACCTCCTCCTGGCTCCACTCACAGACTGATTCCACTTTCACTCATCTTGTAGGANGGCAAAGTCTTTCCCAGGCCTTTCAATCAAATCTTCATATGCTCTTAAAGCNGAAATCTCCCAAGCCGCTTTACTTTGACACCACTGTACAGGAATTTGCTTAGAAATACTGCAGTAAAAAAAATCTTTGGTAGAGAGTGATAAAGGATAACCAATCAATAATCTATCAATATTACCAGTATCACTCATGAGAGTGCCAGAGTTCAAAGACAGATTACAATACCTTTCTCAAGAATGCATGAGAAGAGAAGGAAATTTAAATACAGCCAACGAAAGCAGGTGGCCGAAAGGTGAGTGATGGGGGACACTACAGAGTCCAATAAGTTGGAAAGTCAGAGAAATCTTAAGAATTTAAAGGAAAAGCGGAACGTTGCTAGGTAAAGGGGAGACAGATGCTTGTGGCGAGAAACATGGGGTCAGTAAGAGGAAAGTGACAGAAAGGCTGAGTGCTCTGTGGAGCTCTCTGATGAGCATGTGACAACTGAGAAGAACAGCGAAGGCCAGGGTAGGTGCACATGGTGCCACTTGATATGCTGGGTTTTGGTAGCAGTTGCTTCCTGGCCTCAGGATTGAACAGAGGCATACTTGACACTTTCCGTTTTGGTAGTGTTTTGGGGGAGTATTAATTTAGTGTTTTGATGGGTAAAGTTGTATGGTACAAAACACATAGGACGTTAGAGTAAAAGGTCCCCTCTCATTCCCACCCCAGTCTTGCTCTTTGTGTTACCAACCTTTTGTGAATCTTCCAGGGGGCCTCTCTCACCTAAGGACAGTCAATTCATGCNAGTTGCTTGCCATAGTCATGTTCTGTAAAATCACTACAAGTGCTGAATCAGCAAACACTGAATCACTGCTCTAAGGAAAATGCAGGGTTTGGTTCCCACAGCTGGTCATGGCACAGCTGCTGACTAAGGAAGGGCAGGTGTATCAATGAGGGTCGGGTCTCTTCCCTCTCAGGTGACTTGGGGACAAAGGAGGTTGTTGGTGTCATGTGGCAAGCAGTGGGACTTGTTAAATCCAGGTGGGTCTTGGGATGACGGCAGTGGGGCAGGGAGGGAGGGAGGGAGAGAGAGAGAGACAGAGACAGAGAGAGAGAGACAGAGAGAGAGACAGAGACAGAAAGACAGAGAGAAAGACAGAGAGACACAGAGAGACAGAGAGGGAGACAGAAAGAGAGAGTCAGAGGGGAGGGGGAGCTCACAGCAGNATCAGGTAGGAGAACAAAATTGATGAGGTCCGCGGTAGAGTGAAGGAATGAGAAGGACGGCAACCAGCAATCAAGGGACATCTAAGAAGTTTTAAAACTTAGATATTCTCAATTTCTCAAAGCAGGGTGAAGCCTAGACTGAAGCAGAATGGTCGGAACTGGAGTGTTCAGGATTTCCAGGGTCATGGCCCCTGTTTTAAGAAGGGCAACATTCTCAGAGGCCATTTTAGGTACTGCTTTTGAAGAAGTCTCCTGTCTCTTTGTTATCTGAAGTTTCACAGTGACATCTGCATTCAGGTGCCTCCTNTACTCTGACCCATCAGNTACATGGAANGGAGGATATTTGGGTTGGAAGTAGAATCTCAGGTTTAATGATTTCAGAGCAATGATGGGGTTCATTTCTATCCCATGCAGTGTTTCACCTTGTCTGCCCCAGCTGGGGGTGGCGGGCACTTTGCTGAAACAAAGCTGGGAATTGGCTCACTGACTCTATCTCCCAATAAGAGTCACAGAGAGTCTAGGGTTGTNTTCAAGGATGAGACCAAGTGTCACTGGGCTTTTAAAGCTCTGAAATCATCATTTCTTCTTTGAGAACCGGCTTGTGACTGTGCCTTCTAGGCTGTCTCAGATGGAGGCAGTAGTGGCTCCTACCATTCTCCATAAGAAACTTGTGTATGAAGTGTACATACATGTCAGAGAGAGACTTGAACACTCATAAACATCTATGATGTATCAAATGCCAAGTCAGTGTGCTAAGTGACCTATTCCCCCAGATTCAACATTCTGGGATATCACGTGGCCATGACCTTAGTAGGGATGTTGAAGAACAAAAGTTAACCTTCTGAAATTATCTGTCTTCTCATAAGGCAGTGATTCTTAATCAGGATACAGTTCTCTTCCCCATCCGACATTGACAATGTCTGGAGATATTTGTGATTGTCACATCTCAGGGGAGTGATGAGGAGAAAGGCCAGAGCCACCACTAAATATTCTACAAGGCAGGTGTACCCCACAACAGACTTTGCACATCAGCGGTTCAGAAGCCCCGGAAGAGGGAGAACAGGGGGAATTTGGTGTCTCTACTGCAGAATCTTGCTTAAAACGCAGTTAGAAAGATGCTGAGATGTATCTCAATTGGAACCCCCTGTCAATCTGCTGACAGCTCATTATCCTTGGGAATTCGTGATTTACAGTTCAGGACTTGACATGGACAGTAATCAGATATCCATACATGGGAGTTAATTTTAGAGATTCATGCNTCCTATTCCACTGTGTAGCATTTCATTTTTCAGACTTANGCTGCTGACTCAATATATTTTCTTATTTTATAACTGTGTCTTCAAAGCTGTCATTAACATTGACACTGAATGGAGCCGACATGAACTCCTTTAATGTATTCTGTAAGTTCACAGGCTGTTGATCTCTGCTCTGTCCCTGCAGAAAGTGAGGGAAGACTGGTCTGCACACACAGGTGTTTACTTAAGTAGCTGCAAGCATGAACAGAGGGAGTAAAGACACCAGGGCTGAGTACTCCCATCATCTGGATATACAAGGACATCCCTCAATAACTGAGTAAAGAAACAATCTTTTCTGTACCCATTAAACAGAACCTTACTAAGCAATTAAGGAACTACCAAAACATGAAGATTAAATGCATATTGTAAATGAGCAAAATCAGTTTGAATGAGCTGCACATAAACTATGTTTCCAATTATGTGACTATTNTGTAAAAAACCAAAACTATAGAGATAGTGGGAAAAAAATCATGGTTACCAGGAGATCAAGGAAATGGAATGGGGTGAATTGGTGAAATGAGAAGTGTGTGTGTGTGTGTGTGTGTGTGTGTGTGTGTGTGTGGTGTGGTGTGTAGGGGGTCAGATCAGGAACACTATTTTGTATAATACTCTAATGGTAAGTAAATGACACTTGGCATTTGTCAAAACCCATAGTGTTTACAACATAAATAGTAAACTTCCATGCATTCAACTTAGAAGAATTATAGGTTAGTATGTTCAGTACAAGCATACAGGTTAGTATGCACACATGCAGTCTTTGCTTTGTCAGCTGAGAAGTTCCCCCAAATAACTGCCCATTAGCAATGAGCACATCTAATGTCCAGACAGTAGTTTCTAAAACCGTGCCTAATAAAGACAATCAGGGATCCTTGAAACAATAATCAGATCCAACTGAGAAGNGCAGTCTGCAAGACGAGTTTGGAGCACAACGTCGGAAGGAGCTAACAAAGAATTCAATGGCCCTCAATGAAAATAATGAGATGGCCCAGAAGCCAATTGAAAGGTNTCCCAAAGGCCAAGGTTGGGACAATCTGAGTAACAAAATAAACATACCAAAACTATAAAACGAATACCCACAAATATGCTCTGGTATGAACAATTAACTAAGTGGTAAGAGGCAAATTTCCATGTAGAAGGATTCTATACACTCTATGCAGATGTTCTGCATCCAGGATGGGGACTGTAACTCGCACTCCTTCAGCTGTGGTCTGCCCATCTGACTTCCCACTAACAGTAGAGCATAGGACAAGAGGACTCANAGTGAACTGGACCAACCCAGNAAACATTCTAGTGGCTAGGTGATTCAAGTCAATGTTAACAGTTCCAAGTCCTCAGATGTTAGGTGATGCGATGGAACAGCGATACCTTGGAAAACTTCATCCCCCCAAACCACAGTGTTAGACATGAGGAGCCNCAGGTGATGAGGGAATGTCCTGTGAAATACAACAAGCAGAAACTCTCTAAAACGGGGAGGTCTATCAAAGCAAGAGACNTCTGAGAGACTGCCACAGCCAAGAGGATNCTGAAAACACCTAATAACTGAATNCAGCATGGCATCCCAGAACAGAAAATGAGAATTAGGCAAAAGTTAATGAACNTGAAACTCAAGGACTAGCAGGCATACAGTATGGACTTTACTAATAAATATGAA
The DNA here is from genome assembly GCA_001675575.1 of Neotoma lepida. Taxonomy (NCBI): domain Eukaryota; kingdom Metazoa; phylum Chordata; class Mammalia; order Rodentia; family Cricetidae; genus Neotoma; species Neotoma lepida. The sequence goes on along the minus strand of LZPO01097376.1, from coordinate 40,198 downwards.
CCAGTGGCATTCTAAATAATAAGAAATGTATAATCCTAATTGCTTATCAGCCTTTTGACTAAGATCAAGTATAGNAATGTACCATAATAACATGGTGTCAATATGGGGAAATAATTATTAGCTTCCCTGCCTTTATGTGAATCTAAAACTNTTGAAGAATATAGCCTTTAATAAATGATGGGGTTAAATTTGAAAGCCTTAAGAAGCCAAACAAAACATTGCTATATAAGAAACTGACCCATGGTGCTTTGAGCTCCACCTGTACTGAGGAGTCCAAATTTACAAGTAGTGACTTGCTTCTTTTAGTCTGTCAAGAAGATGTAATGATGGCAGCAGGNTCTAGCTAACATTAGGCAATGACAAACTAATGGCCTTCAATCCCTTCCCTCTCAGAAGTCAGGAGACAGCATNAGTACCACGATCTCCACAGTCCTTTATCTGCCAATCAGAAGCTGCACTCTCGTTAAGTTTTTAAGTCAGACTATGTCAGAGTCGTTCGTTGTTGGCAGCTGGGACCNACTTGGCATATGGACAGCAATAGAGGTGCTGAGGGAGTGTTCTGGGAAGTCCAGCTCCTGCATCTCAGCAAGTTTGCTGATGATGTCAAGTTCCCATATTTCCAGCAGCTTCTTTNAAACAAGTCCTTAAATGCTCTTGGGTGCAGGCAAAGGAGAATGAGTAGCAAGCTTGCTTTCTCTTTAACCGACAGATGTGGTTACATTTATTAGGCTTTATAATTTCTTCCATAAAGGANGTGGGAATGTAAGGCTATCAATTGCAAAAGAGTGTAACCTGCCCAGTTGTTTTGTATAAATGTACAGAGTAGAAAATAACATAAACATGAGATTAAAGAAATAAAGTAGCTTAAGGGGATGAAAGTGTGCCTTCCAACATACTGAAACATGGGTAACACTAGTGTTCTACCCTTCCAGTCTCATAGTGTAACTCAAGAGAAAACCATTTCTAAATGACTCTTTTCAGAGTATCTGCTCACACTCCCNGAATGAAAAGTATAATCNTATCCTGATTATTGCAAACACACATTCTTTAGAATGGTCTCATCTCATCTAAGGAGTGAACTTTGCTGAGCTAAAGAGTTTATGCTCAAACTACCAAAGAATCAAAGAGTTTTCAAATGAGACAGCTGGCAATTCTCCCATATTCACTGTTTAAGTGCAGTCACAGAGGCCCGCATATCTGAGTGCTGTCTGTGGAAAGCTTTGACAGGGAATACACTTGCAGGAGGCTATGGGGCTANGCTACCCCTCTTCACTCACCATCACTTTAGGGGTGATGCTAGCATTTGAGGTTAAGCCTTGCTTCTCATAATGCAAATCATCCACTCTCCAAGGACATAGAGGCATCAGATGCTTACATTTCTTGTAGTTGTAACTGGGAAAGTCCAAAGATTCAGTTATGAAATGTCTTGAGAAACACAAAGTGTCCTTGGGGGATTTAGGACAGGTATNTTTAAATTCATTTCCTAAGTCCATTCATTATTCCTTTATTCCTTTAAAAATGTTGGGGTAGTCACAGGGTATCTGAATCTCCCAGTGATGAAAGATAACAATGTTTTCCCATTTCAAACTCTGTCACAACAAATCGTGTGTGTGTGTATGTGTGTGTGTGTGTGTGTGTTGAACACCTGTGAACTAGGTAACTATTTGGCATACCCATGCAAAGTGACTAAATTAAACTTCTAGAAGTAGATCTGCTCACCCAATTGGTTTGAGCACTTTCCATGTTGGTAGACACTCTGAAGTAGCCCTCTTACAGATGTAGCCTCAATTTATATCTCCACCAACACCACGTGAGAATCCCCTACTGCCCGTGTTTTTAAAAGCCAGAAGCCTGGGCCACAGAGGACAGATCTACCCCACACCTGGAAGATCTTCCTCAACCCCCTCAGCAGATGAAAATCCTATTTCTGAGGGAGCAGCCACTCTGTTTACTTCAAGGTTGCTATGTGACAAATATGTCCCCAGCTCAGGTTTACAAGTTCCAGATGAAGGTGGTTTGTCTTTCAACACAAGCCATTTTTCACCAGGCTGACCTCGAGATTCCCGGGGACAACACTCTCCTTAGCACTCTGTGTTTAGGATGTGCCCACCGAGTCAGGGATAGAGATGCTAGAAAGCTCAGGAGTAGAGACAGAAAAGGTCTTTTTCTCTTGGTGTTAGCAGATACCGTTCATTTCTTAGGTTGCCTCACTTCTCTTTCACATGAACCAGGGTAACACTGGGACAGTGTCATTTTAGCTGGACTATTTTAAGTCTTTGGCTAAGACCTTTAAGTTTTAAAGAATTTATTGGTCAAGAAGAAATATGTTTATTTCTACCAAAACAACCATCTCATAGAATCATCACTAGTTAATAACAAAATCTGCAGTACCAACATTCTTATGTGTTATTTCTGGGACACTTGACACAGACTATTTCTTGAAATTGATCAAACATATGGACTCACTTTGGTGTGAGGCAGGCTCTCCCTTCAGTTCTCAGACTCAGACAAGTGCCTTAATTTTTCTTGGCAGAGTGACCTATTCACAAGTCAGGAACCAAGCTCTTGGTTGCTCTGTGGCTCAATAAACTGATAGAAGATGCTCAGTATCCAGCCATGGTAGTTCCCATGGTAGCTACAACAAGAAGAGGGCAGGTGGGTCCACTGGAAACTAGTTCTTGCTCCCTTCCCCCCTTTCTGTCCATCCTGCTTGCCTTGACCTTAGCCCTCTTTTCATCCATTTACAGTATCCCAGGTTCTTCCCTATCTCATCCCCAAGACCAGCTCTTTATCAGGTTAACTCTCTCTGCTGCCTTCCCAGGCCAACCACCTCCCTCCTAAAGCCTGCACTGTTCTCCCTGCCCACTGGCCTCCTCCCTCTAATTTCTTCAGCCTTAACTCCTCCTCCTCCATCATTTACCCCGTCTCCAATCACAAGTCACTCTCACACTTTTCCACTAAGAGAAGCACTTTTGCAACTTCCCTTGGCCTCCACCTGCCAGTAACCTCCAAAGTGGAGCTTCCAGATCTCCGGGTTTCTCAAGTGCAGACTAATGATGTAATTTGACTATTGCTGTAGCCACAGGCTTTCCCAATTGAAAGGCTTCATTTCCAACAGTCCTTTTGGGCAGAGAGAAACAAAGGGTCAAAGGCCATCTGTAGTATTTCAGCTATCCAGAATAAAAATTTAAATGAAGACAAAAGTAATAGATTTGAGGTCGGGGTACAGAGCACTTGCCTAGCATGTGCAAGGTCTTGGATTTAGACTTCAATACTACAGGGGGAAAAAAAGAATACATTTAAAGTATTGAGTTTGTATCTTACATGGGAGGGAAAAGGAGCTATATTCAAAGCACCTTTCATAGAAAAAACCCCTTTGTTTGAAGGTTTGGGATATAGCTTAGTGGGAGAGTGCTTANCTAAAAGGTAAAGGCCCTGGGTTTGATTCTCAGTACAATGAGAGAAAAGAGAAACACCAATTTTTAAGAATCAAAAGCAAGGCCATCTCTGTATTTAAACTGTTTCTTTGTGTAATTTTTTTCCTATCAAAATTTAAAAGCTTAAGCTGTCATCACCTCCGGCACAGTCTTTTCTTGGGGAATGTAGACACCATTCNTGATGCTGAGGAGGTTGTAATGAGAAAGTTACTTATTGACAAACTGTANAATCCACTTCAGAAAACAAGGGGAGGTTTCTCACAGTGATCCAAAACCGAACTACCTGCAGCTGCAGGAATGGCTTAGTCAGTAGAATGGTTACTTAGCATGCAGGAAGCCCTGGACTNAACTCCCAGCACCACAGAAACTGGGTGTGGTGGTGCACACCTGTAATCCCAGCACTTGGGTGGTGGAAGCAGGAGGATCAGAAGTTCAAGGTTATCCTCNGCTACCTAGAGAATCGAAGGATAGCCGAGACTACATGAGACCTCGTCTCAACCACAAAACAAACAAGCCCACAGGACTACCATCTGAACTAGCAGCCTCATTTTTGACTGTTTATTCAAGAGAACTGAAATCAAGACCTTGAAGGGATAGTTGCATTCACACCGTTCACTGCAGTATTGTTCACAGTAACCAAGATGTGGAAACAGCAGGTCCACTGTTCAGTAAATGAATAAGGAAAAGAAAGTGTGATACACAAGTATGCACACACACACACACATATACACACACATGAATATTCTTTAGTGCTAGCAAGAAGGTAGTCTGTCACATGGGAAGGGTGAAGTAAGCTAGTTGCAAGAGGACACATAGTGTGCAATCTTACTTCTATGTCAAAGTCCTAGTGATACACATAACAAGGGCTGGAGTTACACAGCAAGTAGACTCTAGAAGTGTGCTCTATCACATTCTAGCTGCAGTTCATAATGATGCACTGTGCAGTCAAATGTAGCTCTTCTCTGTTTTCACCACAACGAAAAGCCCACAGAGGTTGACTTTCAGCAGACTTCCTTGGCTGCTGGTGACACCCAAGAAAAGAAACACCAGTGTTTGCTATTTCTGATAGACACGTGGTAGAGTGAGCANGGTCACTGATGGGGACACACANNTGACCCCANGAGACAATGCATGGTCACAGGTAGCAGGAAANGGAACAGAAATGCTGCATCATCTGGAAGCAGACAAGCCAATGGTAATCACTTTTCTAGTCATTTCTCTCAGCAGAGGTTGGGAATAAGTAAGGAGCCAAGGGGTGCTGGAAGAGTGCCTCCACTACCTCAGGCTGGACCTTCTGCCTCTTATTTAATAAGCAACACCAGCAGGAACAACTACCCTCACCATTTTTCAATCTCCCATCCTTTTGCCCTGGTATCTGCTTCCCAACNGTGTGCTCACCTACTCCCATCTCCAACTGCTCTGTCCCTGTTCCAGAAGAAAAGAAAACAAAACAAAACTGGAAAACCATAGTCCTCCATTCATGTTTAAAAGCANACTGGCTACTCCCCTGGTCACACGCCTCACTCTCAGTTCAAATCATGTTTATAGAAACATGCATATACTGCTTGAATCTATGTATGTATATGTATATAGGTAGATATTAGATCTGGATTGCTATGTAAATATAATTAGAATAATGAACCACATATATCAATGTGCTATAAAATAGAGGATCTGNTACTATTAGTATAAATGAAGTTTAAAAAAAAGGAACAAACCTATTTCTTCTATGATAATCACCTTTACAAAGCAAAACCCCCTAGGAAGCTGTTAACCGACAAGCTCTGCCCAGGGTGTGTGCTTAGGATCCTGAATCAAATTACTGAGGGACGGCCCCACTTATTTGCTACATGATATTCAGCTCCTCTGCCCACTCACTGCTGCTTAATAAAGATTCATATCCTCTGCTTCTCACCAATTTGCCAGTTCATTTAACAGCATCTGCTGATGGACCGAAAGATGCAAATAATTTCAATGGGCAGTTCAGATTTTTGCTTAAGATTTGGTTTTTAGGAGCAAAAGGGAAAAGGAAGCTTGCCAATGGTGGGACATGGGACCAAGTTAATAGCTCACTCTAAAATTACCATCATGCTATGTCAGAGAAAGAGATCATTTTTTTGGTAGCCTTATTCCTAAAATATATTAAGCTTAAACATGATTAAGGGGCTGCTGGAGAATGGGTGGTGTTCTGGCTTTGATGTGGCTGCTGATNGCCTGGATGTTTTCAATTGGGTGAAAATTCATCCTTGTTATTTTATGATGTGATTACTTTTGGGTNTTCATGACTGTTTCAATAAAGGGTTAAAAATGCATGTGCTATCTTCACATATAGATATAGAAGACNTGGGAATGTTTGTGAATATACTTTATCAAGTGATTAAAACCCTGGAATGTTTGCTGCTTGAACCCCAAAAAGGTAAGTTCAGGAATGCAGTCTTGTGCCTTAGAAGTACATTTTACTTGTGGGTGCATGTCTGAGAACAGCCAGCAAATGACTCTTTGTAGAAATGATTTCAGATGGGTTTAGATTCAGGTGGTAATGGGGGTTGGGTTGTGGCTAGGCCTGATAGAGAGAAAAAAAAAAACTGCTCTATGACCACAGCAGTCCCCAGGAGACTCTGCTGAGGTCACCAGCTGTGCCTGTCTATCTATCTCTCAGGCACTTCAGTTTGGGATGTTAGAGCGACTTGCCACAACCTACTAACAAACCCAAATAGCCACTTCCCATCTTTTTCTCTCCCCCTTGTCCCCAGCAGGACATCTCAACTGGGGGCCTATACCCCAGTTCACCCTGGGCCCCTCCCTATGGCCCCCAAGTAGACATGCTATTTAAAACAAATGCAACTTTGCCTTCTGTCAGTGCTGTTTCCCTTGAGTTTGTGGACTGTTTGCCTCTGCACCAGCCAGCCCTTCTTCTCCTTCCCAGTAATTTTGGACTTCCNTTTGGGTACCCACACAGGCTACAGGAAAGTGACTTTCCTCTTCCTGGTTCCAGGGACAGAGTCTTTATCCTTTGTTTTCCTCACACACATCTCTGACACAGAACATAGAACACACAAGGCATTGAAAGCTGTGAGCACTTGAGAGTTATGACTGGGTCTCTAGATGGAGTTTTGCCTCATGCTGATCTTGCTGCCNTTTCAGTAAAATAATAGACAAGTTTACTCTTTCACCNTCCAGTTGGAATTGCTATTAACAGTCTGATACACTTGATTTTTGTCCTGGTGGTGGTGGACTTTGAAGGCAAGTTCTCGTGCATGCTAAGCAAGTGCTCTACCACCGAGCTANACCCCAGCCCTTGAAGAAAATTTCTTATACTAGCTGTCAGTGCTCACTAGNTCTTATCAACTCCTCTTGACACGCCAGACATGAACCAATCGTTCCTCTGTGTACCCTCTGTCCTTTTGACAAAAGCATTTATTCTGTTTNGTCATATGTTGTCTGGGTTCGTCATCCCTTGTCAGCAATTCTGAAGTTCAAGNTGCATCGAGAAGACAAAAGCCCTTCTTCCTTTTCAGAAACGTCACCTTTGGGTGACAGTTCTGATTTAAAAGTGATGTAGAGGTATTTCTCTCTAGTATTTATGTGATTATTTCACTGCAGGGGTAAGAAAGTNCCTGATTTTGACATGTTGTCACAAAACTTAAAGGAATGTTAGGTGATTTTAAGTCTACAACCCCAGGCTCATAACCTCTGTGCCACGAATGGCAGGAATTTAATTTTTGTGGTTTGGGGAGAATGTGTGTATCACACATAATATATATTGCTTTGATATGAATATTGTACAATATTCTTGTGAAAGAAACAATTTCCCAATTGAGAAGACTCTAGCTCTTCAGTCTACCAGTGGATCCACTGACTTGGATGCAGAAGCTGGTGCCTTCAGAGTGGAAGAAAATGACCTCATCATGGTCTTAATCTACACTACCTCTGGAAAAGAAATCAATGCTTCTTTGATACTGTAATGATGGCTATACGACTTTTCTTGGTCAAAACCATACAACACAATGAGTGGTGCCTGATGTAAACTTCGGCTTTCAGCTAGTGATGATGCGGTGATGTTGACTCACCAGTTGTGATAAGTGTACCTCACTCAAGGGAGATGTTAGTAGTAGCAAAACTGGGACAGGGAATGAGGAGCTTAAAGGGATTCAGAGTTTTCTGCTCAAACTCTCTATAGACGTAAAGCTTCCTTGAAAAGTCTACCAATAGAAGCTTGTTGTGATGGTGTACATCTGTGACCCCAGTACTCAAGAGCCTGANGCATGAGAAGCTCAAGTTCAAGGCCAGCCTAGGCTACATAGCAAGAACCCATCTCAAAAAGAAAATGTTCAAACAGAGCGAGGGAGAGATGAAAATGACCAGAGTATGTTACATGTGTACATGCACGAAAAACCCTATAATAAATCCCATTTCTTTGCACAATTAACTATTTTCGTACTAGTTTTTTGTAAGTACATGTACATTTTTAGTTTGATAAAGAAATGAGTGTGTATTGGGGAAATTGGCTTACTTTTGATGAACCATTCAGTAAGTATGCTGGCAGGCCCTCTGTAACAGGAAATGTATTTGATGAAATGGAATGAGGATGNATCTACCTTTATCCGTGTGGCTAAAATTCTCCCCTTCCCCCCTTACAATGTCTGCCTATTAGTGAGCATCCCTTCTTCNGCTGGAGATCTGGATGATAATCAAGCTCCCAAGACTCCCTCTGGGGGCACTGTAAGGAAACAGGTACAGATGTGTGGAGAGATGGCTCTTGTATTGAAGGCAGGTATAATTTTCCAAAGGAAAACGGGTGGACATTGTATGTGAAGGAGCTTGGGAAGAAAAGACTTATGCCTCAGGGAGTGGGGAAAGTAGACTCTCCCTTGAGAGTCTAAGATAGCATGGTGATTGGGGATGCAGATATTGAACCCACTCACTAGTTGGAGGACTTGTGAGGTTGGGAAAATATGGAGTCTCTCCAGGCTTGTACTCCTCTGNTATAAGCTGGAGGTCATGGTAACACCTGCCCCATAGACTTATACCAATTAAACAGAACCATCTAAGTCAGGTATTCAGTACTATGGTAAGAGTATAACGCTCAAATAAAGGTAGTCACTATTAGCCTTATATGGACTATCAAAACCCTCTCTTGTAATTCTCCAATACAGAAGTTTTCATAGATAAAGATCAATGTGTTGGCTTTAGAGACTGGGAGAAAGATGGTGTCCAACAGTAGAGTAAAAAGGAATGCCCCCCTCCCTTCTCTGTCCTGTAGTGAGTAAGAGACTGTTGGCTAGTGAGGGATTCATAGCTCCAAGTTTTAAGTGGAAGTGGTTGCCCGGGGTGAAGCTGGCAGGAAGATTCATGACGCTGCCAAAGAACTGTTTGGAGGAATCAGATGCAAAGAGAAGCAATGAGATAAATCCTATGGTTGAGAGAACACTGCTCTTCCCAAATGGGAGAAACCAGTGAGCTCCTGAGCAGAACAGGAACCATTCCAAGATGTGCTTGTTAAATTTAGGTAGGCTGGATTTGATAGGTGGGGGCAAATAAACTCCAGAGACAGCACTCAGTCCATCCTCGCTCTCTTAGCGAGACTATTTCAGGGTTGATTCACCTCCCCTCAGCCTGCCTCCCACTGAGTCAGGAACCTCCCTTGTCTCTGACCTCTTTGCTCTCCCATGCTCATCTATACCACATCTCCAGATTGACTTCTCTAATACACTGAGTTCATGTCCTTTCTCTTTCCTTCTAGACTATTCTGTTTCCTTGCTTTCTGATCTCAGGCCAAGGAACCTGTGGTCTTACTGAGAGAGTCTCTCTTATCTATGCAAGCTTCTAGATCAATCTCCTCTACAGGATCCTCTAGTAAAGCAAAATACCTCAGCCAATACTTTCTAAAAGGGACCTGTCATTTAAGGTTGACTGGTTTGAAATATTTTTNCTTGAGTTATTTTTTGCCATTAGTATGCCATCCATTTCTTGTGCATTAATCTGTTATTAGCGCCTCTCAAAAGTTCCACCACTTTTAAAACTTTTTTGTCCTAATCAAACACTTCTTCCACTGTTTTTCTTCTTTCTTCATCAGAGCTGTCTGAGCTTTCAGACGTGGCTTTCTAAAGCAGGCCCTTGAAGAAGCGCCTTTTTT
>LZPO01097376.1:18423-29737 GCA_001675575.1 Neotoma lepida | reverse complement strand
AAGTCCTGCAGAAGGAGAACTAGAGGAAATACAGAGCCTGCTGAAGCTGGTATCTGATAGTTTGACTTCAGGTTCAGGTTACTTTTACGCTGATGGTATTTCTTCATATAGGTGTTTGTTTCTTGCAAAACACACAGCAGAAAAAAAGATCAGCACTTAGAGTATGCCGAGTGCCTACCATTCAATAAGAAAGAGGGAAAGAACCCAGCTTACGCTGCTTCTTCTTCTTCTCCTCTTCCTCCTCCTCTTCTTCTTCCTCTTCCTCCTCCTCCTCTTCCTCCTCCTCCTCTTCCTCCTCCTCTTCCTCCTCCTCCTCTTCCTTCTTTTTCTTCCTATGGATTGAAGCCAGGGCTTTGCAAATGCATGTACTATCACTAAGCCATGCTCTTAGCCCTAAGTAGCCTAAATTTTTAAAAGCNAAGAAAAATCTTAAATGAGAACTTCTCAAGAGAGGCTATACAAATGGCCAACAAGACACTAAAAGATACTCAACATCATGTCATCAGGCAAAAGCAAATTAAAATCATAGCAAGATGTTTAAGTCTAGCAGATGAAGCTAAAGTTAAAATTAGCAGATGAATGGTACTCAGTGTTATGAAGTGAGGATACAGAGAAACTGGAGTCTCACATCTTGCAGGTAGGAGTGTAAAATGGTAAAACCAGTTTGAAAAGCTACCTGNCAGTTTATTATAAAGTTAAATATAAGATTGCTTTGCAATCCAGCAACTCNAGTCTAGATACTTACCCAAAGAAATTGCATATAACTCTGTGAAAAAAATCCATATACATATGTTCCTAGAGTCTTTACTATAACAGTAAAAACCTAGAAATGACTCAAATGCCCATTGGCAGGAGAATGGATGGCTAAACATTTTTATAACAAGCTGCTACTAGGGGTTTTTAAAGAANGGTTCAAGTANTGAGATACCATAAAGTGGGTAAATCCAAAAACACTATGTCGACTCAAAGAAGGAAAAACCAAATGACCCCATCACATAAAAATCTGAACAAACAAAGCAATTTATGGTGAAAAAAAATGAGAGTGTGGTCTTTCTTGGTAAGCACTGGCTGGTGGTGCTATATAGACACACACGTACAATGCAATGATATCAATTAGATTAGAGTTCAATAAAGCAACAGATCATGACAGAGGATCCCAAAGATTCATAAGCAGTCTAATCAGGAAGACCCATTCCATCAATATTAAGACGCATCCCCTGGCATTTTTTAAGGTTTCTAAAGTCAAGATGTGTCTTAGAATCAATGGCATGTCAGTTTAATTTTTAATATATTCTAAGTATGTTGAATTATAGAACACTGAAAGTTGGTGGCTTCTAAATATTTTTAAAAATTTTTACAAAATTATTNCTATAGTCATCTCAACTGAGCACTTCTTCTTAGTTCCTGCTTGGATAGCGCTTCTAACACCTACTAATAACTTAGGTATTGGGCAATCGAGCATCGCTCTGATTTCAGGCCCTACAAAATGACTTTCTCTAACAACTACGCCTTGGAGTCATTGAAGACAAATTAACCTGGCTGTCAGACTCCAGCCCCACTCTCTACAGCTCCACNGCCAGGGCTTCACCTCCCATTAATAGACGCAGCTAGGCCACAGCTGTAAGGCCTCGCTAAGCCAAAGGTGGGAGTAACTTGAGCGTTGCCATGGCTCCAGCTGCCAGTTCTGCTCTATCCCGGTCCAATCCTAATGACTAGTTTCACAGAGTGGTGGGAAGTGCCAACCAAGTCCTTTCCATTCCCTCAAATTAGTGTGAAAGATAAACTTTGTGTTGGTTCACTTAACATCTATTCCCAACTTCATCATCCCATGCTGTCCTCAATTAGAGAGGGTGAAAAGCCAAGTACTGGATTTCCTAGCTTCCCGGGTTACTTGTGGTAGCCACGTGACCTGCCCTGGCCAATGAACATACTACAGTGGGAGAAGAGAAGAGAGAAGGTTCCGATCTCTGATTACCCCACCTCACTGTGTCTTACCTTGAACTTAGCTGTGATGGCTGAATGCAGAGATGCTCTCGGGCAGCCGTTAACCAGCAAAGATGAAGAACTCCATGCCAAGAGCGTGGAGAGGGAAAACAGAAACAGCCTTGAAACAAACTATGGTTACAGTTTTAATGGCGATGTTAATGACTATTTGTCTAGAAGGGCTTGGCTACTAGTGACTCACACTGAAATATTTATAGGTTAAATATGGTGTCTAGAACTTGCTTCTGAGTTGCCCAGTGGAAGCTGGTGGAAAAGAATAAATGTGTAAGTAAATGATATAACACCAACATTTGTGGAAACCGGATAGACATACACCCTGGCCAACTCTATTTTAATGTATGTTTGAAATCCTCCATAATAAAATGACTAAGAGATCTGGCTGAGTACNTCAGTAACCAAGTTTAACATCACCAGTTGGATCTGGTACTTTCTCTTTAATGTGGCCAAATATCTAACAAGAAGCAAGCTAAAGGAGGAAGGATTTGTTTTGGTTCCTAGTATAAGAGGGCAGGCAAGGCGTGGGAGTTTATGGAGGCATGAGTGTGTGGCTGGGACACCTCACATGTGAGCAGTCCAGGAAGCAGAAAATAAGGANTNCTGGTACTCAGCTGGATTCTTCTCCCCCTTTTATTCAGTCCTGGCCCCCAGCCCACAGAATGGTANCACCCGCATTCATAGTGGTTATTTCCTCCTCAGCCTTGAAAGTGCCTGAATCATACACAGTCCACCAGGCTTGGCTGGTTCTTCCTTCTCAGTTAAACCCCTCTGAAAACAACCTCACAGACAGGTCCAGAGGTATGTCTCCTAGGTGACTCCAAATTCAGTCAGCTGACACTGAAGATAAACCACCACAGAAGTTAACTATTGAGAGATTGACATTACTATTGTTCGCCATGTTAAAATCATGAATCCCTTGATATGAGGCAGTGAAAAGGGCATTCCATGTCTGCGGTGGTCCTCCCCAAGTCATCTCAGTATAGTTAGGAGAAATCATTAGGCAAATCAAGGTGAAGAATGTCCTATAAAATATCCAACCAGCATTCTTCCGGAAATGCCAAAACCGTGAAAAAAACAAGTGAAAACCCAAGACACTGACAGGCTGAGAGACGCCTGAGGNGACCTGGGGACTAGAGGCAATGAGGTGGAGGCCGGATGCTGAACTGCACAAGCACACTCATGGGCAAACTGACAAAACGCCAATGAAAACTGTATCATCGATAATTATATCAATTATAAAATATCAATATCAATTATCAACAATATTTAATAGTATCAATACAAATTTCTTACTTTTAACTAATGTGTTAAAGTGACAGGAAACTAAAATACACATAAAACCTTTGTATCATCTTTATGGCTTTCCTGTGACTTTAAAGTCATTCCAAATCAAAAATGATTATTCAAAAAAATCTGAAAGAAAAGAAGAGTTTGGCTTTCCAATGGCATTGCTGAAAGCTGAGCTGACAACAGCAAGGACCCACCCCCAGAGCCTTTTTTATGTAAGAAAAAAAAAATCTCAATAGCTAAGTTAGTTAGTGTGTTACTTGTAGTTGACTAATTATAAATTGATAAAATGTGCTTACTTGCCTGGTGCAGTTAGCTCNTAAAACCCATAGCTAAGAACTAAAGCCCTTAGTATCTTGTAGCAATTTAGAGGTAGTTCTCTGAGGAGCCAGTTCCCTATCCACAGTGCTGGCCAGAGGCGTCATTCCAGCAGGACTTGCATGCCAACCTCACCCCACCCCCATCCCCAGTGCTCATAAGGGAACCAGGATAGGAAGAGGAAGGGCTGACTGTCTCTCTAGGAGCCTGCCTGAAGCAAGCAATTGGTAGCAGGCCCTTGTGATGTAAGCTCAAGAGGGACACAATAGCTGTCTTTTGTACTTCAATTCTTTGTCAATGCTTTGCTGCTTCAGTTCTTCAGCTGCAATGATTCAGGAGGTGCCACGGAGAACAGATCTCAGGCAATAGCAATAAAAATACACAATCCCCATCAGTCAACTAGTAAAAACGTGTGAGACACGTATGAATAAAAACATGAAACTTTATACAAGATGAAAGAAAAACCCATGTGACAGCAGTGTCATCGTGTTCTCTGACGGAAAGATGCTGCGCTGTAAAGTGGCCTTTGTCCTAAACTAATCTGCAAGTCCAAATNTTGCCAATCAAAAGTTGGGTGTAAAAACCNAGGCTCATAAATTGTATAAAAGGAACTAAAATGGCTCATATATCTCAATAAGAAACATAGCTGTAACACACAAGATAACAGACGAGAAACCTTCCANGATCAAAGAGTTCAAAGCACCAGCTATCAAAGAGGAAACTGATAAAATTAAGCTTCATCAAAGCTTAAAACTTTACCCTGGGAAAGACTATGTTAAGAGAATAAAAAGACAAGCCATGACGAGGCCAAAAGCAATTACATATCACATCTAACAAACGTGAGCAGCTACCTGGTTCTGGGGCCAAGTAGAAAATGAAAACATGGGACCATCATTGCAACATCATTAAGGATGGCAAGCTATAGGGAGATGGACCATANGTTAAAGTACTTGCTGTGTATTTGAGAGAATATTGTTTGTTTTTCCAGAACCCACATACATGCCAGTTGGGCATGGGAAGCTGTTCTGAATTTTACTGAGCTACTCTGACTCAAAAAGAGTCAGAACCATTGTAGTACAAAAAGTAGAAGAACCACTGAGGAAAATTCCTAACATCAACTTCATGCCTCTACACACACACAGGCACACACACACATGTGCACCTGCCCACACTATGTGCACACATGTGAACACACATACATGCATACACACACACATACTCATATGCACACATGCACAAAGAAAAAATACTTCAATGATGCAACAGACAAACATTAAACAGCATGGGGCTTTAGTAGTGTAGGGTCCTATGTGACTACATGGGACATACACTCACGAGGATGACCTAGCCAAACNAAGAGTCTGCATCCAGAATTTATAAAGAAATTTAAAATTCACTAGTAAGAAATGTAATGTCTTAAAAATAAACAAATGATTTGAATAGATGTTTCACGAGTGAAAATATAAGAAGGGTTTATAAACACATGAAAAGATGTTCAACACTATTAGTCATCAGAGAGAGATGCCATCAAATCCGAATGAGATACTGTTTTACACTTACAAAAATGACTTCAATTAAAAACTGTATACAAGGGGCTGGAGAGATGGCTCAAGCAGTTAAGAGCACAGGCTGCTCTTCCAAAGGACTCAGGTTCAATTCCCAGCACCCACATGGCAGTTCACAACTGTCTGTAACTCCAATTTCAGGGGATCTGACACCTTCATACTGGTATACATGCAGGCAAAACCCCAACATATATTAAATAAATAAATCTTAAAAGAGAAGAAGAAGAAAATAACTTACATACAATACCAACAAGGTTTGGTGGCACACACCTTTAATCCCAGCACTTGGGAGACAAGGCAGGTGGATCTCTGTAAGTCCCAGGCCAGCCTCGACTATCGTTTTAGTCAGTGCTCTGTTGCTGTGAAGAGACACCATGACCATTGCTTACGGTTTCAGAGGTTTAGTCCGTTATCAGNATGGCAGGAAGAATGGCAGCNTGCAGGCAGACATGGTGTTGGAGAAGCTGAGAGCTCAGCATCCAGATCTGCAGGCAGCAGGAAGGGGAGAGAGACACTGGGCCTGGCTTGAGCATTTGAAACCCCAAAACCCACCCTCAGTGACACACTTCCTCCATCAAGGTCACACCTCCTAATAGTACCACTCCCTGGTGACCAAGCATTCAAATCTATGAGCCTATGGGGTCCATTCTTACTCAAACCACCACAACTATTTAGAGCTACAAAGAGAAACCCTGTTTTAAAAAAACAAACAAAACCAAAAATTACGATACCAACTACCAAAAATAATATGGAGGAGCTAAAACTCCTACTGCTGCTTTTGGCAGTTTCTTANAAAGTGAAATCTACACTTGCTTGTCAACCCTTGATTTAACTCCAGGAAATAANAGAACCACACATATATATGTGTACAAAAACCTGTACATGGATGCCCAAGACAGTGCTAGTCATAACAGTCTCAAACTGCAGGCACTGTAAATCCTCCTTGGTGGAGGAGGATGGGTAAACCGTGGTACATCTATGCAATAGTGCATCTCAGCAATGAAGAACCATCAGACGGCTGACATGGTAAGGAACTTGGAGAATCTCAGGGGTGCTGAGTAAGAAGCAGCCTCAGGGGGTTATGTAACTATATGTTTCCATTTATATACTATTCTCAAGGAGAGGAGAATTCCGTGGCAGGGAACACATAGGGATCATCAGGGTCAAGTTTCACAGCTGGAGGAAAGTATGATGGTGAAGAGATGGTGGACAGGGAGTTGTTTTTTTTTGATTGATGCAGTTGTTCTGTGTCTTGACAGTGACTGTGTTCACACTAATTTATGCATGCTTCCAAACTCTCAGACCTGAGCATCTCCATCCAAAGTTAGTTCTGGGTTCATTAAAGTTGCTAATACAATTTTCAAGTTGAAGTTGGGATGGGAAGGAAATACTGAAATTCANCTAGAAGAGAAAGCATGCAGGAGGAATAAAGATTCTTAAACAAGCCAGTAGGTAGGTGTGTCTGAAGACCTGTTCTCCCAGCTGCAAACTTTTATGAGATTTTCATGACTAGAGTGTGGGACGGGTCCAAACCCAGAGCTGTGGGCAGAGAACACGAATNGATGTGAGACTTTGAAGCCAGGTAGACAGCTTTGATATACTTAGTTCATGATAAACTTAGTGCTTTCAAGCATACACAGGTAGGCTGCAGTCAACCCACCCTGTCTAGAAAGTTCCTTAGCGGCAGATTCAGCCAATCAGAGGGGGAAAATATTTGTGTTGTGTTTATACTGGATATGTTCAGACACTTGCCCCTTGTTATTTCCCAAGTAGAGTTTAGCAGGTATTTTATGGACTTTACACTGCATGAAGCATTATAAACAGGCTAGGAAAGTTTTAAAATACATGAGAGAATGTGATAAGGAACCAGGAAAACACCATGTCACCATTTATAGGAGACTTGACCATTGGTGGGTNGTAACATCCAGTGGGGGTCCTGGACCCAGTTCCCCTTGGATACAAAGGAAGAACTGGATTCATTAAATAGTTGGAAACTAATATATAGCTATCTTTTAAAGGTTAAGTTTAAGGGCTGGAGAGATGGCTTAGCAGGTAGAGGTGCTTGCTTCCAAACCTGATGACCTAAATTCGATTCCCAAGTCACACACTGTAGAGCAGGGGAACTGTTTCCTGTAAGTTGTCCTCTGGCTGCCGCGCACATATGTGATGCANATGCTTCCCTCCCTACTGCTAAATAAATACATATAATAACTTTTAAAGGAAACTTTAAATTTTCATGTTATACAAAATTAAATTTTAGCTGCAATAAAAAGAACTAATTGTATAAAACACGATTATAAAAACATCCTTCAGAAAGGATGAGAGTTCATGGCAGTATAGGTTCTAATGGAGAGAGAGAGAAAGAGGGGAAGCCCATCAGAAATTAAATAGAATATATTCACACTACACAGTAGCTATTAATATATTTGCCCACATGAAAAGATTTTTTTATGTAGAACACAATTTTTTCCTTCCTTCCTTCCTTCCTTCCTTCCTTCCTTCCTTCCTTCCTTCCTTCCTTCCTTCCTTCCTCCCTCTCTCTCTCCCTTTCTTTCTTTCTTTCTTTCTTTCTTTTTTCTTTATATTTCTTGCTTCTTCCTTTCTTTGTTTTAAGACAGGATCTCATGTAGTTCAGACTGGCCTTGAACTTGTTATTTAACTAGGGGTGACTTTGAACTGATCCTTCTGCCTCCCGAGTGTCAGGATGATACGTATGTACCACCATGCCTGGCCAATATTTCTTTTAACTGAAACATTTCATATGTGCACACACTAGTCTAGAGGGCCGTGTGCTACACTGCTTACAGTGAGCTGGAAGGATAGGGGGAGAGAACTCGTGTATAACTCCACCTACTTAACGTTTAAAAGATCACCGCTGTATACAACAGTGTATTATTGATTGTAAAACACGAACTNGCTTCACTACCACTCAATCAGCCTGAGGAAAGGGATCTGAAAGAACCTCAGGGGACTGGAGAAACACTTCATCAAGGAAGTCCAGGAAAGGCTGTCCTAACAGAAGGGATCGATGCTGGGCCATGCCAGATCCCTCTTGTCAAAAGGGCTTTTCATTCATTCAGGCCAGACCTGTTGCTTTGCCACCCTAAGCTCAGTTCCCCAACAAGAAGTTGTTGAGGAAAGGAGAGACTTTCTGATTGTGTTCCAGGCCTAGTTTGTGTACACCTTTCTGCATTTGCAGTGGTTTTGTTTTTGTTTTTGTTTTGTTTTATTTTGTTTTTTGTATGAGGGAGAAAAGCAAAACCAAAGCAAGAGTTAAAGTGTGAGAAGAACACTATGTCTTAGGGCTGGAGAGATGATAAAGAACACTGACAGCTCTTGCAATGGACCTGGGTTCAGTTCCCAGCCACCACATGGTGGCTCACAACCATCTACAACTTCTGTTCTAGGGCATGCAATGCCCTCTTCTGACCTCCATGGGTACCAGGTATGATTGTGGTGCACATGCATACATGCAGGCAAAACACTTACACACACAGAGTAAATAAATTTTAAAACAAAGAACACTGTATCCTGGGACCTTAAACTCTGATGACAAGTCTGTATTAGCACAGTTTGGAAAGCGAAAAAATCTAATGCCTATGCCTACCGAGATGCTTTCATAACCACTCTCTGTGGGGTTTATAGAAGCAAGTCATTTAGGAACATTGCAAGAGATGGTGTTGGATAAGAAAGAGAGGGGAGGAGGGAGAGAGAGAGGGAGAGGGAGGTGGTGAAGAGGAGGGAGAAGGGATGGGGGTTGGAAATGGAGGATGTTTCTATTGGAAAAGCCATCAATATACAAAAACCAGAACCAAGTATTCCCCTCCTGGCCTTAGGGTGCTAGAAGCTTGGGTAGTCACATAACCTTACTACAGCTGTCTTACCAGGTTTCGTGATTGCCCAGNNTTTTCCATACCAGAAAGTGCTCCATGAGGAGACACAAAAGACAAGATACACAGAAAAGCATGTCTCATCTCAGCAGAGGAAGAGTTTGAAACACAGTTCTGAAAAATGTTTAGTTGTTCTATGAATATATCAGGTGTATTTATTTCCACACATAAAACTCCTTTTGTTAAAATTACTGATGCCTCTAGTAATAAGAATGGAATTTAAAATGACTTTAACAGAATAAACGACAATTCTGTCAGGATAAATCAAGTCCTGAGTCATCTTTTAAAGTTATTTTCTGTGTTTATAATTTTATTTGTGAAATATACTGCCACGGGGAAGAAATTCCTCGGTTGTGCTCCTAATTTTAAAAGTCCCTTAACACTGTTTGGGTTAATTAGAGCTATATTGGGGAGTCCTGCTGAGTTAATTACCACAAGGTTGCGTCTAAAATTGTCCTTAGGAAAAACATGGTCTTACTACTTTAGGTAGACACAGCTTCCCACAAACAACACTAACAAAGTGTTTTAAAATGTAACATATATAGCATTGTTCATAAAGACATTTATAGTTTCAAGGTTATGAGTCAACAGTTCNTGGAACTATTAAAAGCCATTTTTCAAAATCGCAGGAAATTGGTTTGCTCATGTAACAAAGACTCTAANAGAGTAGTTCTCAATCTGTGGGTCACAACCCCTTTGGAGGTCGCATATCAGATATCCTGCATGTAAGATACTTACATTACAATTAATAACAGTAGCAAAATTACAGTTATGAAGCAGCAACTGTTAATACTGAGATTCGTGGAAGGAAAAAANCAGTTCCACAATTTTGAGCCAAATTTGAAGCAAGCTTTAATTAAATACTGACCAGGATGGACTTTGGTCAGGACCACTCTCTGGAATTCCCAGCTGAGTGGCAATGAGACACATGCTGTAGGGACTTTTATAGACAAACTCATACAGCCACTGTATTTTCCCATGTGGCTGGGCTGTTATTTTCCAGGAACTACAACTCCCAGCATTCCAAGAAGTTACCTGGTCCTCGGGCAGGTGGAGCTTACAGGTTAACTTTTGGGTCTTACACAACAAAATGATTTTATGTTTGGGGGGGTCACCACAACATGAATTACATTAAAGGGTCTCAGCATTAGGAAAGTTGAGAATCACTGCGAAGAGTATCACGTGAGATGATGCAGGACAAATGCTGATTATTCTAGCTTATGTCAATATCATTAATCTCTCTCTTATTTTCCAAGAAGATATGAGGGCTAGATGAAGACCTCTCACCTTCTCAAAAGCGTCTGAGGGAATCTAACATCTACCCAAAGCACCTGAATCCTTCATGACTTCTTTCCAAGCTTCCAGGACAGCCTGGTTTCCATATTGAATGATTATTTCTAGCTGCAGTGAGTTGGGGGAATCGAAGAAGATGAGGTTAAAATGTTCTAGCCCCACAACAGCTAATCCTAGCACACCGTGTTGAGTGTTTCCTGTCCACCATGTCCTCTGGTCACCACACTATTACAATCAGGAGGGAGCAGAAGCTGTCAAAAATTTTTCTTTGCAGCAGAAAACGTAGTTAAGGCAGGGACTCATGGCTTGCTTATCAAGGCACCAAGAACAAGTGATTTAATGGGATGAGCTTTGAAGAGGAGGTGAGTGTAAGAGGCACACCAGAGGAAGGAGGGCTGGTAGATACTGTGACTCTCATGAACTCACAGTAGACATGGTGGCCTGCACAGGGCCTTGTAGCAGGCTTTTTCTTTGAGCTGTCAGCTCACAAATAATGGCATAGAGACTTATTATTAATTATGAAAGCTCAGCCTTAGCTTAGGCTTGTTTCTAACTAGCTCTTATAACTTAAATTAACCCATATTTTTAAATCTACATTCTTCCACACGTTTGCTACCTCATCTCCATTTTGCTCATCCTGGTTATTTTGCATCTGGCTGGCGACTCCTCCTTTCTTCTTCCCAGAGCTCTCTGTCTCCAGAAGTTCCACCTATTCTCTTCCTGCTTAGCTAATGGCCATTCAGCTCTTTATTAAACCAATCACAGTGACACATCTTCACACAGTGTAAAGAAATATTCTACAACAGAAATATTGAATAGTGAATCAGTAAACATTCAGTCACATTTCTGGGAGGGCTTATGGGGCCCTGTTTCACCCAGGGAAGCTAATGGCAGTGAAGGGCTGTCAAAGAAGAGGAAGACATTGTCTTCAGTGATGGAGCCACTGGTGAGTTACCAGTG